>JALIZH010032960.1:4345000-4617500 GCA_030522465.1 Rhipicephalus appendiculatus | reverse complement strand
CCATTCATGAGAAAATTAACTCTGATGTTGTAGTACAGCATACGTTAAAGAACATACATTAGGCACGTGATTTTACGTTCGTCATTACCTTTAAATATGTGCCTTATATATATTCCTTATAGAATATTCCTTGTAGAACATCTGAAATAAAGGACAGAGCTTTTTCGTACATAAGTCCTTGGTCCGCCTGTTTCGTTAATGATATGCTCAACAACAGGATTGCTTCAAGTATTCCCTTAGAAAACTTTTATCGTAAGACGATTTTTTTTTTTTGTGAACACAGGCCCTCACAGACAGGCCTTGTCCGTACTCATAAAGAAAGGTCTTATGCCACAATCGTTCATAAAAGACTACTGCAGCCAATTCTGATGCCGGGAACATCATTACTTGTACTCACATAGCCAGCAATTCATTGAAGGGGTCGTCTATACAAGTTAGTTTTCCTAAAATAGTTACGGTAAAATAGATTTCCTATAGCACTTGAAGCCCATTTATGGCGTCCAGGGACTACCATTGTTCAAGGTGCAATAGCCAATACGTCCAGACTCGAAAAAATAAACAAAATAGCGGAAGGCCAGCTCTGAAATCCTGAAATTTCTTGTCCAATAGACTTGAGCCCTACACTCCGGCCTTCATGGTTGATGGGGGGACAGAAAATGTGAATTTTAATGAAACAGAATTCGTGCAGGGGCAACAATAAATTATGAAATAGCTAACGTATAAGCATAGCCACAGTGCTGCTTGCGGCGTCATGAAGCAATCACCTTTCTTTTTCCCACACTCTGAGACGCGTGTGCATTAAATTGTGTAACTCCTTTAGCATCTGTGTGTCCAGCAAAAATGTTCACCTTTGTGTGAAGCTCTGTTCTGTCAGTTTTCTGCGCCATACCCCTTTTTTATATTTTTCTTCGGTACGCTCTTGCGTTCAAGAATCTTTCAATTGTGTGTACACAGCACTTCGCAACGAAAGACGCTCTTTTTTGAATAACTCGAGAATAACTTTGGATAGCTAAGGTAACCGTACGTGCACTCATACTTTATGAACATAACCATTTCGCCTATCTGGCATACTCAGAATGCGAGTGGCAATCAAAGCTGCTGCTCCGTGCTAAAAAAGGAAGCTGGCGATCTACTAAACAAAACTAGGCTGCACACAAGTGAGTCATTATTGACATTCGTGTTTCAGCCTTCTTGGATGTGGGCGCTAGAAGACGAGGACGAAGGGAAGAAGGACACACACACTGGCGCTACTGACAACAAATAAAGTTTATTTCCATTACCAAGCCGACAGTTATACCTTGTTCTTGCACACGACAATCACGTGGCTACTTGCGGAAAACATGAAACATCCTCGTCTTCTAGCGCCCACATCCAAGAAGTATGACAGACCAACAAGCCCGCATCGCCACCCTCGTGTTTCAGGCATGTTCGATGCCATCGTGCGTCCTTGTTCCCCGTTATCCAAAATATTATTCTAGGCTTGGAGACACACTGCCGAGAATTCTTGTGCCTTCGACATACATTTCTTACGTAAGCAATATCGCGAACGAAGCACTGTGCAAGCCTAGTGGAACTGTGCATGCCCAGTGGCACAGTGTATGCCTAACTTACTGTGTAGGAGATGCATTGAGTATGCCTTACGTTGACGGTCATGCGGAGGACGTTCAAAGCATTGTGTACCTGCGAAGCGCTTGTTTTGACGTGCACTGCCATATACCGATGACTGACGGACAAAGGACTGGCAGCACGTAATGGGCAGACAAGAAAGACTGAGAGCTACAGTGCAATACGAATAAAAAAAAAAGAAAAACAAGACGTGAGTCACTGTTTATGCGTCGTGAGGAAACGAAGGCGGCGCACCATACGCAATCTCTAATATCTGAACAAAAGACAACAGGAGAGAGTGAATAAAAGGGAAAGCAGCGATAGGAAAGGCATTGACACTAAGCGCACGGATATCCTGTTTACTATAGCAGTCTACAACCAAGGAGCTTTTAAAAGTAATGGAATGGAAGCTCTCGCAACTTATTAGCAGCAAATGTTCATTCCTGAAATTTTCCCGACGCTAACCTAAAAGAGCATAGCATTTCCATGTGATGGCCGACCAGAGATAGCGTTACTTTGTTCTGCTAACGTGAATGCTATGCTAGTTATAAAACGAAAGATCGCTGTTCCCGACGAAAGTTCTGTATCCGAGTGACTATTGGTAATGTGGTCTCTCTAAAATTTGACAAGACTTTGAGGCTTCTCAGGTTAATGAGTAACACAAAGATACACATTGAGCAGTGCTTGTAGGGAGCAATCAACGGTCTTAAACCTGCAGAGCGTGTGAGAGAATCGCTAGCTTTTCTTAGCAGTAAGATAACGTTTTATCGTGCCCATGGTAATATGGTGGAGGTCTGGCTTCAATTTGAAGGCGTAGCTTACAGTCCCGAATTTTAGTTAAACCTAGATTGCGACTGAATAATGCATTATACACAATGGGTAAGAGCAAGGGCATACAAAGACGCAAAGGCGGCAGGAAAGTATGAACACACATGCACAATATATATTTTTCGAATGAACGGACACACTAGAAAATCACATAGCTGGACAAAATACTAGGGCGGCCAAGCACCGGCAAAGAGCGCGTACGAACTGAAGCGGTTGTTAGTTTCAGCCTGTGAGGAAATAATTAACAGAGATACGCCTGTCGGAGACGGTTTAAAAGGGAAGCTCGCGTATATTTCCTTGCTTTTTTTTTTTTATCACAGCCTTTGACATCGTAATCGTACTTTTCAAATATACGCTGACTCAGACATCCGAGACAAACGCGCTCCCCAGAAAACTACCGAGTCAGCGACTTGAGCGGCGATCTACGTGCGAGCTGATATTGAAATTTCGAAAGCTGATCGATTCAGCACACACGGGCTGTCACACTCGCACTTCTCTTGCGTGTATGCGCGGGCAGTTTTATTTATTTTTTCCCGTTCGCAATATTTTTCCGAGTTCTCACGCTGTATTCCTCAACGAGCTGCGAACGCTGGGCCCTCAAACTGCTACATCACGCGAAACCACGAAAACGGTAATCACCGATACGAACAAACGCGAAAAAAAAAAAACGTCCATTCCGCATCGTCGAGTTCGGCGCAGCTGCCGTCTTTGTAAATAAACGGGCCCTCTGATACACAAGTGGAAAGTCGTGAACGTGGACTTTGCAGAGGTTTTTTTTTTTTTTTCGTTCCTATAGGTGGTCTTGTAGTTAAGGCTCTGCAAAGCAGTTGCGCGTCCGGACTCGAATAGCCTCGTGAACGGCCCAGAAGCGCCAATCACAACCTCTTACAAAAGATACCCCAACACGAAAAAAAAAAAAAAAAGTGGGGGGTAAGCGAAAAAGGGGAGAATTCCGAGTCGCGATTGAGGCAGAATTACCACTGTTTTGGTCGCTCGGAATCGAACTAGCGTTCATTTCTGAAACAGGAAAAGTGGGAGATGTATTACTTACGAATAGTATACTTAAAGGAGTACAAACGCGGCTCAGAGCAAGCAGTAAAAAATAAGTTTACCGAGCCCACAAATCCGGGTCTACCTTGTGTGACTACTGGCGAACGAACTACTTAAATGCGAGACTAAGAAGCTGAAGCAGGGTAGAAAGCCGAGCATTCAGCACAGCCTTGCAGAACGCCAGAAGGAATACAAAGCCGAGAACGAATTGGGCGCCGAGATCAAAAGTCTTGCTTACGTCACTTGTTTATGGATCAGCGAGTTTGCTAATGATATGCACAGCATCAGTGCTGGCCAACTTTTTTCCTCTTGCCAACAACGTTACCGTAAGTCTTTTTCGAGAATACGGGCCCATGGCAATAGTTCTGACATGGAAGATGAGTAAGCAGAGAAATTGCTACAATTAATTCACTTAAATAGGTTTGCCACAGGCCGGGTCACAAGCTTCACGAACGAACATGGTCGAGGATAACTAATGAAGTTCCAAAATGACGGCGCATAGTTTCTTGATAGCTTTAAAAAGAACATACAACGGGGATTCAGAAACGAGATAGCATTGTCGAAAGTGACAAAAATGCTCGGCTTACTGGCTCGCCCTGTTGCCAGGAGCATTCGTGGGAGCGGACAATAACGCTTTGTACGTAGCTTTGTCAAGGCACGCATAGCGCACACATCTTCGCAGCTTCTCGAGGTCCCTAGCTGCGTGCTCGCAGCATACTATCGCGCGTGCACTCGCGCCGCCGACGCCGGCGAGCAACAAACACACAGGTGCGTTGTCTCACCCCAGTCGAAGACGACGTCGGACGAAGAGGCGGCCTTCCTGCTCTCCGCCGCCGACAGCGGCGTGTTCACTTTGCGCGGAGCGTAGAGCTGGCTCAGGTATCCGTACAGACATCCGCTGCAATGCTGCAGGCAGCCCTTCAGGCAGGCTGCCATCGCGTACACACACCACGCACTGGAGTCGGGGGGTCTCGCGAAACAAGATAAAACTTTTCGTACAACACACTCGCGCACGCACGGACACTTCAACTCGCTACGACGCACTCGGGAAAAAAAAGAAATGCTTAAACTGAAGGGATGGAGTATATCGGAGTCGTTCTAGCGCTCTAAAACCGCGATCACGGAATTGGGGGAGGTTTTTGATCGCGCGGGCTCGCGCTCCTAAATCTACGGGCGGCCGCACAGGCACGCGAGCTGCCGCGGCGTGCACCGGCAACACTTCGTCGCCGGCCGCAGCGAAATCGAAAGCGGAGCCCGAAGCGAGCTCCCCTCGCAACGCCTTCTCCCTTTCTCTCTTTTATTTCTCTCTTTCCCAATCGTCGTGGGCGCCGAGAGCGAGCGTAAGTGAAAGGGAGAGCGCTTATGGCGTTGGAAAAAGAGAGCAAGAGGAAGATTGCGTGACGTCGCACGACGTCACGAAGGTGTGAGCGCGCCAGGTTGCGGGAGAGAACGCGCTCTCCGCTTCGCGAGACGTCACCATCGCAGAAGGGGAGCGCTTGGCAAACGTTGCCGTAGCAACGCGCCGAGGACGCCGCTGCGGCCAGCGCTGCCTTTGATTAAACGCGCGGGAACCAGGGGCGACGACTTCCGCCCACTGACCGTCGGCCGACGTCTCGGTGTTGACACTCGACCCGGCGCTGAGAAAGAGCCTCGAGGCAAAGGAGATATGCTGATGCTGCCGCACGTAGACGTAGGCGGCATATAAGGAGGGAGTATCTCACGGAGGGGGGGCGGAGATGGGGCGAGGAGCGGGGAGTTATTGGCAGCGGGATAGGCCGTGCTGTATAGAGGTTCAGGGGAGGCAAAGACGTATGCCCGAGTGACTGAACAAAGCTGCAACTTCCTTCGTTCTCGTATTGCCGGATCGCGTAGGTTTGGCTAGACGTCACGCTGTGGATTGCGGAACTTCGAATGGAAAGGTTGTGTCAACAACTCGGCTATTCAAACCAGCAGCTCGATACAAAGTGCGGTCAGTTCATTGTCTTTTCTCTCTTCTCTGGACGTATGATACGGAGAGAAAGGAAGACTCAGCCAGGAAGGAAAAAAAAAAATCACGCCATATCCACGAAGTGAATGATGATGAGTGGGCGAAGCTCCGGAGGTAATCTGGTAAACCGTCAATCCTCCGTAAATTTTGCCCACTCGATCATCATACAAAGACCTGACACACAAACACGGGGGTGTGGTGTGATTATACATACAGTATATACACAATGTTTCATTGTTTACATTAAGCTCAGGGGAACGTTTGTTGTCGGCGTTGCCGTTTTGCCTTTCGAGGGCGAGAGCGCGTTCACGATCACTTTCATCCATGGCAGACAGAGAATGTGTGGTCTGAAACGCGCTTATTCTTCATGGTCACCAGCGTCATCGACATCGTTATCACGTGTAGTGGGTACCTTCCACTATACGGTGGCTACGACGGAGGAGGGACTGAGCCACAGCGTAAGGAGCTTCGCCCCTATAAAAAAAAAAAAAATGCGTCAAGGAAAATTAGCGAGCTGCGTCTGCTGGCGTGCGGTCGTTGAAGTAATGAACAGCTCAATGAGAATTGAAGATGCGAGAACAACGCCGCCTGTTCCTTTTTTTTCTTCCTTTCTTTTCTTTTCCTTTTTAACAAAGCACTTACGTTAGGCTCTTAATATCTGTTTAACAGAAGCAAACGTCCCAAACAACCTGTATAAGGTCTACAAGAAAAAAGACATTGCATGTTTACCCGTAACAATAATAATATCTGGGGTTTTACGTGCGAAACCACGATATATTTATGAGGGATGCCGTAACGAAGGGCTCCAGGAAATTTCGACCATCTTGTGTTCGTTGACGCGCACTGGCACCGCACAGTACACGGGCCCCTCTAGCATACCTCCTCCATCGAAATGCCACCGCGACGGCCGGGTCCGAACCCGTGACTTTCGGGTCAGTAGCCGAGCACCGTAACCGCTGTTCCAACGAGGCGGAACATCTCTTGCATGTTTACCCGGCCGTGGTTGTTACTATCAACACATTCGTTATACTTTCACACTTGTAAATGGTCCTCCGGTCTGGCAATATGCCTTTGATTCTCTCTCTCCCCGTCTCTGTTTTTTTTTTTCCCCCGCTGTTCTTTAGTGTTTGGTTCTTCTAACGGATAGACTGATGTGCTAGCTGTACCAAAATTACATCATATGACGGCGTCAATGAACTGAGTAAGGCTAGGTGGTACTTCATCGCTAGGTTCAGTTGTAGCGCCGAGTAACAAAGTTAGGAAACTTAGACGACAGCACGCCTCTTTCCTGTCGTCTAAGTGTCCTAGCTTTGTTACTTACTCGGCGCTACAACTAAACCTGGCATCAATGACGCAATGTCGTGACGTCACATCCCGACGTCATCACACGACCGTCGCTTAGTCAATGATGCGCCGATCCCGGAGGTTGCGGTGCACCACGTAAGGTATAGAGGGGCAGGGGGAAGAGAGCGGGCCAGTAACTAAACGTTACTTAATGCCAAGTAATTTAATCAGTGTCTTTTGAGAACATGCGCTCTTTGCCTGTTCTTTCCTTAGCGTTGCCTATGGAGATTGTGATTTTAATCCACGCGCGGATTGCGATACCGCAGAGATATAGAAACGCTATTCCTTTATTATTTTATGATCAGTGAGCTGCTTAAGTAACCTAGGAACTATTTTGTATGACCGGACGTTATTTCGTCGAACTCTTAACGACACGTACTACTTTCTTTTTTTTTTTTTGCGACACGAATGGGATACTTTCGCGTCATCGCCTTTTTTGTTTGCCTTCTTTCTTTTTTTTCTTCTTCTTTTTTTTTTTTTTTGCGTTGCGCTGCGTTTCACGACCTCCAAACTACCGCGATCCTCAGCCTTTCCTACGACATTGCTGCCATCCCTCATTCGTCAGCATGTACTGAAGAAGTATCCGCTTACTGTGCTACACAACTAACTTTTATGTATGTTCAACAGCTTTTTTAATCACACCCCTTTCCCTCAATGACATCGTTCGAAGTCTATGACGAAATAATCTTAATCTGAAAGATATAATTTTGCAAAAGTATACGCCATGCCTCTGTTAGAAAAACAAAACGTCGCATGGAGCAGGACTCATTAAATAAAGAGGCTGATCAAATGTATCTTTATTTTTTACAAACCCCCAAAAGATTTTTTTTTTTCAGATTGCACTAGAAGTTGAGCTAGCAGTACGATCTTGTACACTAAAATTTCCTTCATTATATAGCCATGATACAAGGTATACGATTACGTTTTTTGACGTTGCAGCAGATCATTAAAAATTTGTCATTACCGTTTAAAAGATATATTACCTTTGGCAGTATGAGGAGACTGATTTGTAATTTTTTGTCTGTGTTTAGTATGCTTATTTGTAACTTCATTCCCATTACGCGAACAGGAATGAGTCGCTTTCTCTCTAACTTGTTCTCGTTATCGCATATGAGCGTTAGTACAGTTTGAGCTGGATCGCTGTATTCTCCTTATTGGCGAGTTATACCTTAACGACAGCGCCAAATGCATGAACAGGAAAGATGAAAAAGACACAGACGAAGCGCTGACTTTCAACTAAAGAACAGCGCTTGTAAGTCGCCTTGAACGTTGCTCTCGAACATTTTTTTTTTTTTGTCGTTGTTATTCGAGGTTTAACACACACCACCAGCTCTCACAAAGTACTATTTATTGCGAAGCCTCGTACGTTTCGAAGCAACATCACATCACTTCTTATCCTAAGGTTCCCCTTCCGTGTATTAAGGCGAACGCCTTAGATCCCTCATCAAACACAAATATTGACCGTCGGCGTCCGCGTCCCGCGTCGGCGGCGTCGGCGTCCCGCAGCGTAGGGGACGAGCGATGCGAAACATCATCATCACGGGATGACGTCACGATAGTACGTCACGATGACGCCACAGATCGCCAGAACGCGTGACGTCATCATGAAGTTATGGTGACGTCAGCGTCACATTTCCATTTCAAATCATGACTTGTTTTCTTCTACCATACAGAATTACTTACGGGATGACGCGTGAAGTGTATATTGTGTATATATATGTTTTGTACTTTTTTTGCCTTATGTTCTTTTTTGTACTTTTTGCTTTATACTTACACTTGCATTCAGTGTATTTACTAACATCGAATATTCATATGTATTGTAATCTTTATTATTTTGATGTTATTATGTTTGCTCTTGTTTATAGTTTACTTTATGTACCCCACTCCCCTCTGTAAAGCTATTGCGATTGAGGGTAAAATAAATGAAATGAAATGAAAACATGATGACGTCATCACACCGCATCGTAGCTCGGTCAAGGGCGGTTCCGATCACGGAGGCAATGCAAAACTAGGTGAGGCGCCTCCGATCTTGGAGGCAGTGCACAACCTCGTTAGGTGCAGAAAGCTTTCGAGAGGAGGGGGGAAGGGGGGGGGGGCAGGATCAGCACATCGACTGAGAAGAAAAAGATGGCTTTCGCCTTGGAGTCGTCTTAAGTGAATGCAGAAGGGACCCTTGAGTTCTTTTTTTATATTGTGTGAATTACAAGCCTCAGACCACACGCAGCCTTTAAAGCATCACTCTATTCATCAACCTACTTGGTTATGTCCTCATCGCGGTATAAACAAAACAATAACCGCAAATACGACTACGACGTTATTGTTCGCCTTTACGCACGCGCGCTCCCGGCCAACTTGGAAAAATAAACAAATAAAGCTGACAAAAAGCTGATGGCACGGTGGTCCACGCCGGCTGCCCCCGAGGTTATTAACACGGGGCGAGCTGCGACACTCGCCAAGTTCTTTTCCTCGGCTTGGGCGGCTGGGCGTCGCGACCGTTTGACACCGACGCCTGACCCCAACCTAGCCAGTCACCATGCGGCGGTACAATCTTGCTCCGGGAATGCGCGCGAGACGTTTGAGCTAGCGAGAGGCGAAACGGCAAAGCGGCGAAAGTGGCGTTCGCATTCGCGCCTTGACAACGACGCTTTTGCGACTGCGAAGACACCGAGAGGCCACGCGTCGCTTATAGCTCTTCCTTCCCAAGGGGAGGTCTGCGAGGTCTTAAACCAGAGCGCTTGGCATCTTTATTCTCTGGTGCCGTCGCAGCTTTTTTCATTCCCCCCCCCCCCCCCCCTTGCTTCTTTCTCTCAACTGTCTCTTCTGCACAGCCTTGGTGGCATCTCTATGAGCTCGAGATTCTTTATACTTCGTTTTTTTTACTGTGTTGTATTTCCTTTCTATTTTTTTCTTTTTTTGCAACTTTTGTCGTCACTTTCTAGGAAACACTCAGGAGAGCTCGGACGATGCCCGGCCGGGGTGTGAAGGGGCGCATATCCGTTTATGACAATATCCGAACATATTAAGACGGCCGATCGTAAACGACCAACAATTCCCCACGCCCAATGCGTAGCAGTAAACTTCTCGCCCTACCGCGTGTCCACGACAATCTGTATACCTTCTGAGGGAGCGTTTTGTGTATTTTATATATCGCTCTCGAGTGTCCACGCGAGCTCGATAATTTCCCGGTTGTCGACCCCGCAAGAGGTCGTTGTATCGCAGCCATATACGGCTCCATTCAGCAGCGGAAGCTGGTTTTGCGGAAAACGATATTTGCGACAAGACTGAATTCTCGTAAAGCCTGTTCTCGGTTTCGAATTCAACGTTTCGGTCCGCAACAGCTTTTGCAACCTACGCAGTGATCCACTATGCTGTACGTATCACGCCTTATAACAAAGCGGAAACTCCCCATTACTCGTAGAGGCCGTGTACCGTAAAACATTGTCGTCGACTACATTTCTGTCTGACGAAGGCTTCGCCATCACTGATATTTATTACGGAGGCAACATAAGGAGGGGGGGCAGCTGCCCCCGCCCCCAGCCCCCAGTCAACTAAGAAAGGAGGTCCATGAACCTTCGCCCCCCTCCCCTACATCCTGACGCGGACCCTAGCACGCCTATGCAAGGCAGCAAGCTACGGGAATTATACACGGCCTTTATTCTTCGCAATGCCAAGCGCACGCAGCAACAATAGCGTTCGTTGACTCGCTGAACAAAGATCCCAAAGGGATGAAACGTATGTCACGTATCCTTCAGGGTTTGTACCACGTAATGTCGCGTGAATAGATTCCGATGTAGCTGGCTGCGAGATTGAAAAACCAGCTTCAGCCAAGTTTCAACCGGCAGAGATACTTTCGAGCGCCTTCAGTATAAGTTTATCCTCTGACGACTTCACTCAGGTTTATAACCACGCACAGCAGTTAGTCAACTAAGAGATCTTCAACCCTTTAAATGAAGATGGGGTGGTTTGCACATCCCGCTGCAGGTCCGCACGAACTGCACGTCTGTCACGTAGTACATAGAAGTGCGTTATGCTTGCCCAAATTGTTAATTATATGTCACGTCGTTGTCTGTATATGATAGCAGCGTTCAGCTTTTCAAGTAACCTAGCTTTTACAACTTTTTTTTTTTACTAGCATGTATTCTGACACATGGTTGGAATGGCGCAATGTGCTGCTAATCTCGTATATAATGAATGGGAAACAGGGCTCGAATCTTCAAGATATTGTCTGCTGCACTAAAAAGCAGGTCCGCTAAGGCTCTGTGGCTTAGCCGTATGAACGTCGTATACGACATCCCTTTACGACGGGCGGCACGCATTTGAATTCGGCGTGTCAAAGGCGCACGGAAGCGCTCTGAAGGGGCCGCCATCTTTAGTTCTCCCCAATTTCATCCACTCACGCAGACACACGCATATACACACACACAGGTGAATGCATAAACGTATGCATGCGTGGGACACAAACACACGCGCACACACAAACACACACGCACGCACGCACACAACCACACGCAAAGCAGGTGCAAGTAAATGGTTCAAAGGCAGAGGCCAGTCGCGGGAAGAGAACCAATCCGGGACCCTGTCCCGTATGCGGCCACGCGTTTACGTCGTCCACGCTCGTTTGCGCGTGCATATAAAACTAGCCGACCCTGGCGGCGGGGGAACAAAAGAGCAATCTATTCTGAGAGGCTTCCAGGCAAAGCATGAATACGCTTTTGCTGTGGGGGGGGACACACGCCGGAACGACGGTAGCGGCAGAAGCAACTCAAGCACACCGTAGCAGCGAGAGCAGTGGTGGCAGGCATCGCAGGCAAACGACCCGCCACCGCCGTCCTGCTTCCGGCCACGGGGTCCTCGCTTTTAAAGCGCCTCCTAAAGATAGCCGCACAAAGCGCGAGGCCTTCCCGGCACAGCCCGCTACCATTGCCGGACCACTTCCTGACACTGTCACCGACAGTAGTGCCAGCCCGGCGACGTCTCTTTCGTACATACACCCGCTCGACGGTATCCATTCCTGCTTCATTGAGGGCAGTGGCAAGTGGAGCGCACGACCACTGCTTTCAACCACTTATAGGGTATACTGTCGCCACGCTACGAATGCGCACTTCTGAATGGTGTCTCGAGACACTGTGGTTCTCGGCTCTTAGCCGCGAAAGAAGAACCATCGAGCATCGCGACCTATGTTTGTACAAGCGGAATATAGGTCGGTCGCCTTAGTCCAACCGCTTCCAGTTGCCTGTGTTAGGAAAACCACATAATGAATGCAATATTAATGAGAACTAACAGATAATGATGCCACACTCTTTTTTTTGCCTGTTGGCGTCACGTGCGACGTGACGCCAACAGGCAGAAAAAGAGTGTTCCACACTCGCCGTCATGGCTACTAGTGGCGCTTACTAACACTCCCAGGTTTAAATGCACATATATACCTTATAAAGTGAACGAGGGGATGACCGCCGTTGTAGCTCATTTGGTAGAGCATTGGACGCGTCATTCGAAGGTCGCAGGTTCGCTCCCTGCCAGCGGCAAATTATCTTTTCGTCCACTTTACTTTCTTCAGATTTACATTACATTTACTACTAATAACGTCCCCTATACTTTCCTTGGCATCATTGTCCGTTAGTTCTCATATTGTGTCTAACAAAGAAAGAGAAACGATCCCTTAAATTTCCACATAATGAATGCAAATAGCATAGCGCTAATACAGGCCGCTGACGTCCACCCCTACGAATTGCCTGTGTTCGCCAACCACAGTATGAATGCAAATAGCCTCGAGCTAATGATGCCGCACCCCTGCGCTTCAGTGTACAGGGATGTATAGAACTAGCGCTGCGAAAGTATAGCCTAAAATGAGCTCTTTGACGAACAAGACATTATATTTCCTCAGGCGATATCCGTTTCGCTGATGCGTTCATAATAAAACACTACACATGCGGAACGCTGGTAAGCAAAGGCAAGCAACAAATTTGCATAGGTGCATACTGTATACATACAGTGGAGCTGAAAGAAAGCCACATTATACGTATCGCATTCATAGTCTTGAAAGATAAGCGCAGCAATGTGAGACTCACTTTATTTTTTTTTTCACCTGCATTCCAATTAAAGAAGCGTAGTCAATCAGAAAGAAAAAAAAAGGAAAGCAATGTAACTAAGACACACACATGCAATCGACGGGTTCTCGAATTGACAACCAGCCCGATACAATGCCTCCCTGGGAATTCACAACCATCACATCTAATAAGACAACAAAGTTACGGCGCAGCGATACGGCAGGTATTATTGACGAACGCTCTATCATCGAAGCACCTTCCGCTAATACCTGCAAAGTCTATACAGATGCTGCTATCCTACAAGACGGCGGGAGGACATCATTCCTAAGTACCACGCATAACTTCATCAGTGGTCACCAGCATTATCTATCTACGGAAGCCACTCCTCTTGTAATGGAACTTCAAGCCATCCATGACGCAGTGCGGGATGTCACCTCTAAGCTGCCTGCAATTAAGCAACTCGACGTATTCACTGATTCTTTAGCGGCTATCCAGGAACTCAAGAAAGTTCACAAGGCCATGGAAATCTGCGAGACGATACACAGGATCAACCGCAATACAGTCACTTGCGTCAGGGTACACTGGATTCAAGGCCATGCTGCGAACCCTCACAATATTGCTGCCGATCAACAGGCACACTGCCCTCCTAATATAGACCTTCCATCTATACCCCTTCCACCTCAACCCCTAAACTCACTCCGTGCCCGTAAAAATGTTCTCCGGCAGGATACACGCGCTCTTATCCCACCGTGTGTCTGCTCTCTCCCCCTTCATCTTACTAGGGCGGAGGAAGTCGTGCTTAGGAGGCTTCGGGCAGGGATGGCCCTTACACCGGCTCTTATCTCAGCGTGGAACTGGTCGCATTTACCAGTGGGTGATACATGCCCGTACTGTTCTGTTCCGGTGAAGGAAGTAGATGCATACCATCTGATATGGACGTGCCAAGGATTACAGTCGGAACGCTCCCGTCATCTCCTGCAAGCCGGCCTTCGCTACAGTGACACAAACAGTTACGACCGATGGACAGATGACAGCACATTCCACAAGACACTGCTTCACTTCATACACAACACCGGCCTAACGGCGCACATTTAATACACAACAAATATTATGCCTTAAGGGCAAGTCTATGTCGCAAAAAAAAAAAAAAAAAAACATTAACAAAGATGGCTGACATATATTCGGCTAATTGCATAGTGGGACGGCGCAACTTAATTATTCTTATTTTAACGTGGCCCTGCCACGGACATCGAAAGTGAACGCGTGACCGAAAACAAACCAATCGTGACTGTGGCGCGTGGAAACAGTATATAGCGGCCAATGTATCAGAGCTAATCGGCATATTACACGACGTACTGCATGCCTAAGAAGCCGTCGAAGCGATGTTGGCAAAGTCCGAATAAATGCGTATTAAACGAGCTAGAATATTTCGCTTATATATTCCCCACGCAACCACGTTGCATAAGTTAGATACCACGCGCCCATGCGCGCGGTATAGGATGCGCATAACACACAGAGCTCCGTTGTCAGCGGAAGCACAAACACTGCGGTCGCCTGGCGAAGCGTGCAGCGAACGTCCAACTGAAACGCGCACTTCCTGTATTTCTTCCGGCAGCACGCAGGTCGTTGCGTGAAGTCGTCCACCGAGCCTAGCGCCTTCGGTACCGCGAGTCGTGAGGTCGATATTCAGGACGTTCACAAACGTACGCGTTATGGAAGGAAGGCATCCGCGGCTTGAAGCTACAAAGTGTATTACGACCAAGCAATAACGAAAAGAAGAGAAGACTTTCTATTGAATGCTGTTCGGCGTTTCGGAACAGCTCGGCTACCCTTTCCCTCGCGCCAATGTAGACTTATTCAGGTCGGTAGGAAAGACGGTAGAGCACGACGTCACAGCATGACGTTACGACTGCTGTATAGTCCGTGTCTTCAGTGGTGTCGCGTGGAAGAAAAAAGTGTCACATTAAAACAGCCATGCAAAACTAAGAAGGTGGGCTCTGGCCGAGGAATAAATGCAAGTTCCGCTGCAATCGATCAAATTCCATTGCAATGGGAATGAAGGAAATACAACAATTAAGGATATAACAAGGAAGAAAACATGCTGATGTGGAAGTAAATTGAACCACCTAGACGTCAGCTTGACGTAAGTGTATACAGACTCATCATATGAGGGCACGTTAAAGAACCCCAGGTGGTCAAAATTTCCGGAGCCCTCCACCCCGGCGTCCCTCATAATCATATCGTGATTTTGGGACGTTAAACCCCAATTATTATTATTATTATTATTATTATTATTATTATTATTATTATTATTATTATTATTATTATTATTATTATTATTATTATTATCCCAAGAGGACGTAAAAGAAAGATGACATTGGTGTGCATGCGGACGGGGCGTTCCACTGTCGTGATACCTCTCCAACGCTGCATTACCGAAACCGCAACAGCTCGTGCGACTTTCGATTCTAGACGCGCAACCCAGCAAGGAACAGACAGACAGACGAACGCTTTAGCCGTTAGACAGATGCTCACAATAGCAGGCAGTTCGCGCTATGTGATCACGGTGCTTTAAGCAAGCACTTGTTCCCCATTAACCTCTTCCTTATCCGAAAAACAGAATGGTCCGGTATCGTGTAAAATGCAGGCGTGAGCCATATACACGTTGAATGCTAAATTGTACTCTAATACCACTGCTAGCAACGCAAAGTTCAAGCAATGTATTTGCACGACCATAGATCATCGCGCAGTCCTGTGCGTCACTTTCATGGCGTTTCATATATAGGCCTTTTGTTTACTGATTCTCAACGTGTAAAAGACCGGCTGCGCGTGTTCTCGAGTGCGATAATTTCCATCTATCGATGGCATTGTGCGCTCCGGCAAAAAAAAAAAAAAAAAAGAAAAAAGCTCCATGCTGTATTTAATATAAGACAACGCGACACGCCAAATGCAGCGCTCCTATCTGCTGCGGGTGACAGCTCCTTTCAGACGACGGCATACGGCCGTACCCGCCGCCTCATATGCTTGTCCTAAAAGAACGGGTGCTGTAGACCTTTCAAAAAGAAAAAAAAAACAATTCAATTCAAGCGCGCTACCTGCATCGCTATTCGCGCGAGCCACGATGCTTGTCAGTCACGCACCTCTCGTTGCAGTATACGCCCACGCGCTGCGGTACGTCAACTTCGTTTGGACGTCGATATACTAGGCCGTCAAAGCCAAACGCTATCACAAAGCCGAAAGTTTGACGTTTAACTCAATGGCGTTACCGCAGCAGCAACCATTATATGAGCTCGGAGGAACCGTGTGTGTGGGCGTGTTTCTCTTAACAGAGGAAGGTCACGTTCTCCGCGACTCCCCCCCCCCCTCTCCCCCGACCCCGGAAAAATAAAGAACGGTGTTTGGAACAGAACAAGAAATCACGTGGGAAAAAACGTGATAGTACTTGTTTAACATGTGTACTTCATGAAAAGCTAGCAGCCCAGGGCTGGCATTTCGTTCGTTCACTGCAGCCCAAATGCGTATTTTCTGAAAATAGGAAATAGCCAGTAATTTCTCAAATGAGACAAACGGAATCAGATATATAAAATCAAGAAAAGAAGACACATTTAGCGGTAAATGCTTTTAACGGCGTCTATAAACCGATCTAAGCGATAAAAACGAAATAATGACAACTTCTATCGCAAATTAATGCAAGCAAGGCATAAGTTATGCGCCTGCATTTGCATTGTTGTGCCATTGTGAACAAAACAAAAACCAAAAAAAAAAGAATAATAAGCGCGAGGAGAATCGCGGACGCTTACAGGTTACGCTCTAAAGGCAGCGCCACAATTCCGCAGATGCACTTAAGTAATCGAAAACTACCGCGGCATTTGAACGAAAGAAAGCAAAACGGACAGGAAATTGCCTTGCAGAGCGTTGCCGTTTTAATGATAAGTGCCGGTGCAGCGGCGGCAGAATGGCAGGAAGTGTACGGGACAATTACGACGCTTAGTAAAAATGCGCTAACGTAAAGGTAAGAACGACAGGAACAAAACCTCGCTAAAGCCTGAAAAAGCGAGAGCACTTATTTCGCGTCAGCTCGACTATGTACGCGCACCAACGCGCGCCATAACTCAGCGCTTCCGCGCTAAATTTATCTCGCATTAAAGCAACGAGAACGAAAACCCCTCCTTTGTTTTCTTTCGAGAGATTCTCGGTGAAATTCAGTAAGCGTCTCGTAACAGCGTGCGACGGCGGCGGTGGCTTCCGCGCCACTGCTGCGAGAAACAACGGAAGAAAAAAAAAAGTAGCGTAAAAGCAACATCTTTTTTTTTATTATTATTATTTTTTTTACGGGAAATGTGGAAGTCTCTGGACAAGGAAGAGCACGACGATACGCCACATCTCCCAAGAGGAATTTCTTAAAGTGCGCGTCAAACGTATATACGACTGCTAAATGTTCAATGAGCCTGCGAGTATAGGGACGGCGCCATGGGGATATAAGACGGAAACGTCTCGGCGATACGCTTATAATAAAGTCAGCCAGGAGATAAGAGAAAAACGAATTAGTTTGGGGAGAGACGCTGTCGAGCCGCGCGGGCCTGCTCATTATTGAATCAGGTCGCGCAAATAGCAAGCCCAGCACGAAGTTAAAGTGTGTTCCTTTCGAGTGGGAAGGAAGGAAGAAAGAAATAGAAAAAAAAAAATGCGACATTCGCAGCGCGCTGCGACAACTTTTCAGCGGCGCGGTCCCTGCGCCAGCCGTACAGCGCTCGAGCTCTAAGACCTCTTGCTATAGAAGCGCTGAGCGGAAGGAAATCCGGCGTCTGAACCGTGTTTTATAAATGCCCGGAGGATCTTGAGCAAAAGGTCAAGGTTTGAGCGTGGGTGTGCTTCACGACGGTCAGCGCGTGTAAGTCTATATAGAAGAGTAGAGAAGAGTATATAGAATAGTGTGCAGAGTAGAGAAGGTGTGCTTACGTCCCGAAAGTTTCGGAGCTCCTTCGCAACTACCATCCGTCACACTTAAGCACGGTGCTACCGTTGACATTCGATAGTTTTTCTTTCTCTCTTTCTTTCTTTGTGAAAGCCAGCTCGATTTCGACATAATATGAAACTTTGGTGCATAAGAGTGTTTGTTGTTTCCCAAAGTCAATACACGCGTTTGGAATTGAGATGCTGGAAACGTACTATACCTGTAAAGTACATCGGTTACGTTACTGGCATTGCCAATACACTAGGCACGTAGCACTGGTCGGAATGGGCAGCCAAATAGCATTCATCGTTCTGCTATCATTGGGCGAAGTATGAGCGAGCATAACCAAACAGGGACGCCGAACAAGTACGGCGAGTCATGAATTCTTTATCGCTATCTCCCAGCACTCGTGACACGTACTGCGGTGAGGCACACTTCCCGGCGCCGAGCAGCGCACCCACTCGCTGCCATATTTCATGAAGCACTGGAGCTGAGTGACCTTCTCGTTGGGAAACACGAGCACCCCGTGTCGCGGTATGGAACATCTCCCATGCCCTTTGCGTCGCGAGAAATATCACCCATACGCACACTCTCTCCTAAAGACCGATATCTGAAAGCGACGCCCCATCAGCCCAAAACACCTTCCCCTGAAAGTTACACCCCAACGGTGTAATCGCAGATAATTAAAGCCTTTGCCGTCATTTTCGAATAATAATAATAATAATAATAATAATAATAATAATAATAATAATAATAATAATAATAATAATAATACCTGGGGTTTTGCGTGCCCAAACCACGATACATGATTACGAGGAACGCCGTCATAGAGAGCTCAGGAAATTTCGACCATCTGGTGTTGTTTAACGTGCCCTGGCATATCGCACAGTACACAAGACTCTAGCATTTCGTTTCCATCGAAATGCGACCGTCGTGAACGGGATCAAACCCACGACCTCCGGGTCAGCAGCCGAGCACCGTAACCGCTGTTCCACCGAACCAGGCCTTGTTTTCGAATAGCCTCGGTATCTTGGGAGTTACTCACATGCACGTAAGATCAAGCATTGCCTGTTAGATTGTTTATTTATTTGCTTGTTTACTTTTAAAAGCTAGTCTTGAATTCTTCGCTGTTTTTAACTATTAGGTACCGTTGTATATAATTTTAAAGACTGCACTGTTCAAGCGATATAACTTGGAGGTTCAGCGGTCCGTTGTGTTCTTCAGCAAAGCGAGAGGTGGTGGGCGCGATTCAACTCCATGGAAGCATCAATTAAAACCGCGTGGAAGTGCAGAGAAGAAAGAAATAAACGAAGAGCTTACAGCACCCATGTACTTTGGTCTATGCCAAATGAACCCAGGCATCTTTTTTTATTATTTTTTTAATTACATGTGGTTTAGGTGATATTGACGCGTTTAAGTAGCGCCGGCTACTGTTTTCCACGGGTATGTATTTACTAACCCGAGCCCCCTGAGTATACTAAGCACCTGCCGTCTAACACGTGTATAGGGTCGTACGAAGTTAAGCATCATCAATCATAGCTAAACACATCGGGGACTAAGCGCAGGCGGGAGCAAAGGACGCGACTGCCAATGCCCGCAGCGAAGTCCTGCCGCCTTCTCAATTCCTAACAGGACGACGAAGTCGAACAAGTTTCGCAGTTTGAAAACCTAATCCCTGGAACCTAACTCGCTGTTATTATTCACTTCTGAGATCCGGTGAATCACGTTAGGTCGGAAAACGGTAACGCCGAGGGTCGGTATCACGACGCTCTCACGTTCCCTAAAGGCTCCACACCCGTCTTCTAGGAAATCGCTATACCAAGCCTGCACAGAACTTGGTAGTAATTCGGAAAGCTAACACGTGCCGCGCGCCGCACGGGGTCTGGCTTGAGCTCATGCATTTCGAATGCGGCTGGAGCGAAACGCCCCCCGCTGTTTTCTATACGGGGAAATTCGCTTGTTCTCCGTGAGTCCATTGGTCGGTGAAGTTTTTCCCAGCGCCCTCGATAACGACTTCGCAGCAACGGGAACTTCTCCCGGAATGGGAGTCAAATGTAACGGTTTGACGTGCGCTCAATAAACAATATTTATGAACACACTGATCAAGGCTCCCTCACGGCAGCCTAGTTCACAAACTACTTACTGATGTTTCCTTCAATGTTTTCATAAATGTTCCATACCCAACCGGACGAGTCTTCCGTCAGACCCTCGACTTCAGTAAGCGGTCATGCGCGAGTTCCCGCCACGCAGCGCTCATGTAGAGCGATGAAACCGAAGTACATACATACATACATACATACATACATACATACATACATACATACATACATACATACATACATACATACATACATACATACATACATACATACATACATACATACATACATACATACATACATACATACATACATACATACATACATACATACATACATACATACATACATACATACATACATACATACATACATACATACATACATACATACATACATAAATACATCCATACATTGTGGGGTCTCGATGAGCGCCATGAGGTGGAAACTACTTTACAGGGGGTGATACCCCCACAGCATACATACATACAATTCCGGTCCTTGCGTAATAAAAAGGCACTATTGGCCAAGTCACTTTGTCGAAAGGCTTTTGCAGCATCACAATGAACACGCTGACGATCACTAACAACAAAAAATAATGAGAGTGAAACACAGATACTAATACAGTGAAGAAAGAGTGAAACTGTATACATAGAGAAGCACCCTGCAACATGTGCAACAAACTTATGCTTTTCGTAGCAGCTTAGAACAAAGCGGACAACGCTGCTGAGGAATCAAAACAGAACGCAACAACAGTTTCCAATGTCCCTTTTAACTAAGCATGATAGAGACAAAATTAACAGCGAAATAAACACTGCCGCATAAGCGATAAACTGCCACGAGCAAGGCTGCACATCACACTTTGTGTCTGCGGAATCCTGCGCTGTAAAACTATAGTAGTTAAATTTGCAAAGCGAGGACATGCATGGCTGTCTCGAGGGGCGAGATTTCATCCTTCTCCGAGTTTGGAGGAATGCCCGAATGCCGTAACTTCGAGCGCTGACGATTTCGTTATTCGAAAAACTTCAGTTATTCCGCCAACCCGAGGTGGCAGGCAGAAGAACACAGATATAAAAAAAAATAAGAAGAAAATAAGGAGAGAACGTCGTGTTGTAGCTAGGAGAGAAAGCTGCATTAGAAAAATATTTTTTTCTTTCTGAACACCAGCATCGCGCCACCATAAATGATTAATGGGTGCAGCACAGAAGTACGTAACACGTACAGCTAAGGACGCTGAATCTGCCGAGCCTGAACACTGAACAGCGTCTCAAAGATTTGCACTATCAAAGCAAACTGTAAAATTACACGTGGTTGGCCATAAAAGAGCTTTAGAGTGAACCTCTTCAACGGTTGTGCATGCGTATGAGTAAAATTATTTTATTATTCCCTGTCCCTGCAGCGGTGCAATGCCGTGCGCTATTATTATTATTATTATTATTATTATTATTATTATTATTATTATTATTATTATTATTATTATTATTATTATTATTATTATTATTATTATTATTACAGTAAAAAGCGCGTCAATTCGACGCCCGTAAATTCGGAAAATCGGATAATTCGGACGTGTTTTCCGGTCCCGGCCAACTTATGTATTGTTTAATGGCATCAAACTCTCGTTAATTCGGTCATAATTGGCCGCAACCCGGTCAACTCGGACGATCCTCGGAGCGCGCATAGCGCAAAACACCGCAAAATGCGCGACGCGAAGGAGCGAAAACTTGGTTCACGGACAGCCGAAACGACCGCGGGCTTCCAAAAAGGCGTGGTCACCGTCCACACTCGCGTTGTTGGTACATATCGAGGTATGGGTTCGGAGCCCGTTTCTGATTAAGACACGGAGACCTTGCCGCTTTTACGTTGTGAACAGAGCAAATGACGAAAATTGCGGCTTTTGCACTGCTCTTACGCAAATTAATTACTGGATTTACGTATTCCTTACGAAACGGAAGGTACATTAATGTAATAGTCGTTTATTTATCATTTTCCTGATACTTTCGATAATTCGGCATTAATTTAATTCGGACACTTTTTTCGGTCCCATGAAATCCGAACTAACGAGCTTTTACTGTATTATTATTATTATTATTATTATTATTATTATTATTATTATTATTATTATTATTATTATTATTATTATTATTATTAACACAGCCCGACTTATGATAAAGTGACAATGCACTCGCTTAATCAGGCAGTTATATATTTCAACGTTGCAAGCTTTTAGGCTTACGTAGCTGTTCTTCCCTACTTTCGGCTCTATTTGCGATATCGCAACATGCCCTGCTTCCCTCCTCTCTCTCTCACCTTTTAGATTCCCTTCCCGAATTCTCCAGTGCAGGGTAGTAGCCAACCGGAAGCTTCTCCGGTTAACCTCCGTGCCTTCTCCCTTTCCGCGTCCTTCCTTTTTACGTGCAATTAGTTTTTCACGAAATAATGCGATAACTGCGGCTTTTGGAGTGACGGTTCTGCCTCAAGGCTCATTCATGAAAACATCGCGGTGTGCGCACAGCGACGTACGCGTTCCAAACGAGAACGCGACGTCGGAAGGGAGGCTGCGCGGAAGTGTGAGCCAGCGATAACGATGGCGGAACTGTCGTCGCATGCCGGAAGTGCGTCCAAATTAGGACTGTAATCACCGGGCACTGGCCAGATGGCCTTGCGGCTGTTTTCAGCTTCGCACAAGTCCTGACGACGCCAACTGTTTGGACTGCCACATAAATGAGGCGCCGTTTTTCTAACAACAGCCGTTCCAGCTACCATACTCCTTAAAGGAGTAGTGACACGAATTTAAAGTAGTTTCGGATTGTTGCTCTAAATAGCAACACTGGTGTCGAGCCCCCCGAAAAGATTATTGCGGTGCCTGGAAATGCATCGAATAAATTGCTAATTCCGCTAGCTTAAAAGAAACACTTTCGATTTGGATATCGAGGGCGTGGCTTCTCAGTGACGTGTCATCGCAGTGTGGCGTCGCACGGAGACAGCAACTCGCGACGTACTAGCGGCAGACCTTTCATCTACTCGTGGTGCACATCAACAACGATGAGTGAATTGTCGTCCAAGTGACCCTGAGAGTGATTCCTGCGATTTAGGCCGCATGCGGGACGCAGAATTCGCGAACTCGGTGGTGCTGTGTCGACTCATCGGTTATATGTCTATTGCGGCGGAGCTGCCTTGCAGATGCTCAGCTGCGCAAACTTTAAAGACGAAGTGAAATATTTTATACATGTTGTCTGACTCCGGTGTGCGGAGAGCGTGAACACTGCATACCAAGGAAACGTACAGTGCCCCTCTTGCGATGTCTCAAAATCGTGTCGGTATTCCTTTAAATAACACGTCGCGCTGCTAGGCTCGAGGACGTGGGTTCGATTCCCAGCCACGGCGACCGCAAATTTTATGTACGATATGTTAAAACACCCATGTACTTTGATTTAAGGGGAGGGTAAAGAAAGAGGGCAGGCCGAACTAAATTTGGAGTCGCCCACTGCGGTGTGCCAGGCGTATCTCTAACGTCTCTCGCGCCTGGCGTCATTTCCACCCTGATTTCTAGCGGCTAGAACAGCCACTTAATTCTTTTTGAGGCACCCAACATCGTCCTTACGTGTCCATTCGGCAACAAGCTCGTATGTTTAGTCGACAAACATATGACATCGTCCAAAAAAAAGAAAAAAAGATATATATTTCTGCCAGAATGACAAAAAACGCCTACCTTTCCGACGAGCAGAAAGGAATTTGAAGCATTTTTGGTTCAAACTTGACAATACTGACTGACACACAAAAGCCGTATATAACCTCATCAAAACAATAGGGAGTGTGTATTTGTTGTTATACGACCCGGGTGGAAGTGATGGAGAAAATGCGCAAGAAGTGACAGGCGGGCGTTGTTCGCTCTCTCTCTATCACACACCCACACACGCACACAAACACACACACGCACACAAACACACACACGCACAAACACACACGCACACACACACACACACACACGCACGCACAGAGTCCGCCTCGGTGGAACAGTGGCTACGGTGCTCGGCTGCTGACCCGAAGGTCGCGGGTTCGATCCCGGCCGCGGCGGTCGCATTTCGATGGAGGCGAAATGGTAGAGGCCCGTGTACTGTGCGATGTCAGTGCACGTTAAAGAACACCAGATGGTCAAAATTTCCGGAGCCCTCCACTACGGCGTCTCTCATAATCATATAGTGGTTTTGGGACGTAAAACCCCAGATATTATTATTATTATTATTATTATACACGCACAGACACACACAAACACACACGCACACGCAAACATACACGCGCACACACACACAAACACACACACGCACACAAAGGAACACACACGCACAAACACACACGCACACACAAACACACGCACAAACACACACGCACATACAAACATACACGCACACACAAACATACACACAAACATACACGCACACACAAACACACGCACGCGCGCGCACACACACACGCACGCGCACGCACGCACAAACACACACACACACGTCAACCGCCACGAAACGGGGCAACACTTATTCTCATTCGGTAGTTCTATTGCCCAAGTTGTCTTCATGGCCGCTCGCACCGCGACGCGAGCTCGCTACGTACGGCGACTTCGAAAACGAACCTGCTTGATAACATAGCAGCGAGCGCGCAGGTGGCTCCATCTCTGTTGGAGAAACAGAAACTGCGGCCGCAAGTGCTCTCTCGGGCTCCCGTCTGGCGTGATCGTTACACGAACACCTCGTCACCGGTACATTTGCTCGGTGCATTTTTTGTGCAGTCGTCACGGCTGTGCTATATAAAATCATGGCAAATTCTGTCCCAATGATACACAAAGCATGCGGGAATATGTATTAAATCCAGAAATTTGCACGTGCCAAATCAACGATATCACTATGCAGGCACGCCGTAACTCTATGGTAATAACATTGACCACCTGGTGTTCTTCAACGCGCACCGAAATCTGAGTATATATGTTTCTTTGGTCCGTTTGTTTGTTTCTTTGTTTGTCTGTTTGTGTGTTTGTTCGTTTGCTTGTTTGTTCTTTCGTTTGCATTTTGCCGCGACCGAAATGCGGCTCGTGCCCCACGCCCCTTCGTTCTCTTTTATTTGCAACAGGTGTGACAGGGAATTGTACCCGCGTCCTGGAGCTTAATTTAATGACGATAATTGCGTGGAATATAATTTTCTTAAAACAACGAGGATGTTAGAAAGCGTATGGAAGCATGACATATAGACCATCAAAAATCAATCAATTTCCCTTCTTTCGCAATAGATCAAATATAAATTATTTATTTCAATAAGTAAAAGCTTCTTTCCCGTTGCTTGTGAACCACGTATTCGCATGTGTACACTTTGCTCAAGAAAATAAACATCCCATGAGAGCTAGCGCTTGTGTTCATGCGTTATTCAGTGTTGCCTTATCCAATGGTGTCGCTTAAAACTAATGAACCCTCGAGCTAATAAACGACGCAGATTAATCTCTTAGCAACCATGGCGGATGTGTAGATTTTTCATTACACGGGAATCCCTACAGAAGGACACTTCAAATACCTAAATATCTGTGATAAAATGGTGCAAAATAAAACTTAAAATATCGGGTGAAATCTTGAAGCACGCTTTAGCTACGCCTTGCAAGAGTAGAACGCGACAGCGTAATCTGGCCCCGTATGGATCGTCTTCTCAATTGCTAGCCTCGGTTTGGTGGATGCCTCAACCGTGCCGCGAGGAAACGAAAGCCTGCAAGCGTAACGTTGGCCGCTTCAAGGTATCCTAGTATGTCCACTGCAAGTACAGTTGCAAAGTGCCCTCTATGCCATAATCCTTCGAAGGGCCCACTACGCGTCAGTAAGGCAACACGCAAACCTACGCCGCGGCTCAATTTCTTGATGCTTTTGCTGCTGCTGATGATGATTAAATGTGTCTGAACGCTTTGTAATAAGTGGGTCTTAGAAACACCCGCTCGTAGCGAAATATACATGTTTTAACGCCTGACGCGACTATACCCTTGTGTCTCCCACTGTTACGTGCGTTAAGGGAGACTCGTCCTCCCAATGCATGGAATTCATATAGCTTTTTGTTTTGTTTTTTCCGAAGCCGTTCCAAGCAATGGCGTGGCTCTGTGATAGAACACCCGCTTACCACGCAGATGGCCTGGGTTCGGATTCTCTCTCGAACCTAATATTTTTATTGATTTATTTTATTTGCATCTTCTTTTACTTTTTAAATAAAAATAAACAAAGGAGTTGTCACTACTTGGCGACGGCTAAGCTACCCTTTTTCCATTTGCATCTTTCTCGATTTTTCGCTCACGGACGACGCCGATTTTTCGCTCACAACCAACGACGCCGACACCGACGCCAATACCGGAATTTCTGTGAAACGAGCTCTTTAACGCTATCGCGTTAATAGTACCCGCCGAAAACGAAGAAATAAAACGGGATTGGAAAAGTCGCGAGTATAGCGTCAGACCGAAGAAAATATTTGTGTGAAACGAAACGCCGGCACGTGCAGGTACGGAAAAAAAAAAAAGAAAAACAAGAAAGTGAAAGGCATAATTGAAGTGGCTGCTTCTTTGCGTCAGAATGTGAGGAAAATTAAATTGAAGACGTCGGTGGATTCGAAATCTGATTAAAGTGGCGCACGGAGTTGAACGTTTCCCGCGTGCTTATATTTAGCTCGCCTGTTCAACGCTTGCTTCTATTCATCTACGCGAACTTCTTGATCGGCGGGTACTCCTTTAAGAGGGAGTACCCGCTCGAGGGGCACGCCTTCGTTGAGAAACTAAAAATGGAAACAAAGGAAAAAGCAAAAAAAAAAGCAAATTATCTACAGTGAATTACTGATACGGGATCAAAGAATCTTTAGACTTTCAAAATAAGCATTTTATAATATTGCGTTTCCGCAACAGCAGTAAGAGTGACATGCTGCAAAAAATACAAAGTCATGACGACAATTTTCTGGCAAATGAATTTCATCAATGGAGCATTAAGTTTATGAAAATTCTCGAGCCCATGCTGCACAAGAGCAATGCAAAAGTCCCGCCTTCACAGCATCGGCATTTTATTTCTATTTATTTCGGTAATCATTCCCCAACCTTTTTGGACAATCACAGCATTGCTGGGTGCTCTGAAAGGATGCTGACACGTTTTTCATAAGTTCTTTCATTTTAGTAGTGTTGCCTTGCGTGTAAATAATTTGATACCGTGGCATTCTTGCTTTGAAGTTTCTTCGAAACGTTCTCGCGTGCGCATTAACTTTTCTACTACCTCCAGTTCCCCATGAACAGCGAGTTTTGTATTTTATTTATTTATTTATTTATTTATTTATTTATTTATTTATTTATTTATTTATTTATTTATTCATTTGTCTGTTTGGCGTTTGTTTATTTATTTATTTGTCAGCAGCCGCAATTCGCTCTCTTGCTCCGTCAGGTGTCTAGGCGTAACTTTTCTGTATCAATAATTTCTCTAAATGTAGTTGGACGAAAAATACGACCATTATCAACACAAACCAACCAGGGGATCCATGTGAAACAAAGAGCGTAGCTCTAGCCACTAACACTGTACCATTGTAGTGGCGCCAATCGTAGCTGGACCCGATCTAAACACTAAGCAAATACAAAGGCTTGGATATATATGACTGCTCGTCACAGCAGCCCGCTTACTCCTCCCCTAGTGTAGGGTAGCAAACCCGGTGCCAACTAGTTAACATCCCGTTCTTTCCTTTGCAAATTTTAAGGGCGAAGCTCCTAAGGGTGTGGGTCTGTCCCTCCTCTGTAGTAGTAGTATGTAGGTAGGTAGATAGCCACGTATAGTGGAATGTACCCACTCCACGTGATAAAGATGACGATGACGCAGTATAGTGGAATGTACCCACTACACGTGATAACGATGAAGTATAAGCGCGTTCCAGTATAGTGGAATGTAGCCACTACACGTGATAACGATGACGATGACGCAGTATAGTGGAATGTACCCACTACACGTGATAACGATGACGCTGATGACCATGAGGTATAAGCGCGTTCCAGACCACACATTCTCTTTCTGCCATGGATGAAAACGATCGAGCTTCGCCCACTCATCATCATTCTCTTCGTGGATATGGCGTGATTTTTTTTTTAATTCGCGCCGGAGAAACAACGCTTCCAGACTTGCATTTAGAAAACTGTATCGGTTTTTTATTTATCGAAATATGGAAAACATAGCAAGGTAGGCCAAGTTAGAACCGGCTATCTCACCAACATGATATTAGTATCGATGTAGCACGCAAAAACAAAAAAACTAGTATCAGAACATTTTTCATATACAAATTAATTTTAAGAAACGAAACGTAGACACTGTTCAACGTAATTAAAAGACGAAGTAGTACGCAAGCTTGTTAAGGCATATGCTGCACTGCTTCGATGTAAACCCATTCACGTGAAGCAAAGAAAACGGACGAAAGAAGAAAATTCATTCAACAACTTGAAAGTTTTGCATCCATCACTTGCAAAAAGAAAAAAAAAGACAAAAAGTTCGTCGAGTTTCATCAAGTTTCTTAGCCGTGGACGCGGCTCGGTTGCGCGCGATAGGTTCGCCGAAAAACTGCTCGCGGCGCGAAATTCGCCGTAACTTCGCGTCTTAAAGCCGCGCCATGCGTCGGAGAGAAAGCGCTTGCCTTCGCGAGGCGGCAAAGCCTAAACGGATTATTCTCGCCCGAGCGCCTCTCGCCAAGTCGGTTTCTTCGCGCCGGTGATATGCGAAAACTTAATCCGCGCGCGCCGCCGTCGGAGCGTGCTCACGCGGGCGAGAAAATTTTTTGCCCACGCACGCGTTACGTCTACGCGCGGCTTGAGGCCAATAGCCGTCGGCCTGCCTTTCCCTTTTATTGTCTCATTAACTCTGTCCGCAAATGCCTCGCGAGAACTCGTAGCAAAAATTGCGTCCGCCTTCTCTTTCTCTCGGCAAGCGTATAGCAGGCCGTCAACCGAAGATAAGCGCGTCGCAATCCTTCGCATGTAGCGGCGAGTCTAATTTTGGAGCCCGTACCTGCCGTGCCAAGCAGTCGGTAGAACCGTGCAGACTTGCGGTAGACGTGGCGGGCACACACTCTCTGCCTGTCTGTCTGTCTCTTCACACACACACACACACACACACACACACACACACACACACACACACACACACACACACACACACATATATATATATATATATATATATATATATATATATATATATATATATATATATATATATATATATATATATATATATATATACCAAAACAGATTTTAGATGCTTCTTTCTCCAGTGGTGGCAATAATTTTGTAACGTTTTGCGTGCTAAAACCACGATATGGCCATAATAAACACCGCAGTGTGAGGTGGGGGGCGGGGGGGGGGGGGGTGACAGTGACGAGAATTTTATTGAATAGTCCTGATGAAAATGATGAAATGAGGGGGGAGGCCCAGGGCTCCCCATCAAGTCGGTGGCTTCCGGACTAGTTATGACCACCTGGACATCCTACCTCTACGTGCACCTAAATCAAAGTACATGGGTATTCTTGCATGTCGCCCACGTCGAAATGCTGCCGCTCTTGGCTGGGACCTCGATCACTGTATAGCGACACCCCACATGATTAAGGGATTGCTTAAGACGTAACTAACTAACTAACTAACTAACTAACTAACTAACTAACTAACTAACTAACTAACTAACTAACTAACTAACTAACTAACTAACTAACTAACTAACTAACTAACTAACTAACTATCTATCTATCTATCTATCTATCTATCTATCTATCTATCTATCTATCTATCTATCTATCTATCTATCTATCTATCTATGTACACGCTTGTTTGCAAAAGGTTGTCCGATTGTGAACGTGATTATTCGCGCAGCAAGAGCCTAAGGTTCTGTAGCGCTGCGCGCTTTTAGATGGCGCAGAACACGACCGCACTCTCGAGCCCAGGAGTGTGTCTGGCGTGCTATATAACCTGTTTACGTGCACGCGCAGCACGCGAGGGCACGGGTTCTTCGACACGGCGACGAGCAACCGGGTCGCGTTGGGCACTACGCAGCTCGAGTTGCGTGTGAGTGGCATTCGGGAAACGCTTTATCAGCAGTGTGGCTCGCGGTTTGTGCCTTGGATCAACAGTCGCTGCTAAATCCCAAGTCATAACCGCGAGGGCTGACGGCGAGTCTTTCCAATTCCACTATAGTGGCGGGGACCGTAACTTATATAGTATTCGGCGCAGTGCAGGAACTGTAGTTACCCCTCAAAACATTCAGACCATTGTCGAGAACGAACAGGAGGTCCCCTAAAAGCTTTGTGCTCCGGCAGATCTTTATGTATTCTCATTTAAGCAGCATATTCTGTAACTCAATAAAACACCATCTTGATTGTAATACTGTACAAAATTTAGCCTCGAGTACACTACAACGGCGTTTTTAATAGCCGGTGTTCTTTGGTATGTCAAGCCATACGAATATAATTGTAGGGTGGTTTACTACAGGCCTACAGCATTCCCCGCCGGGCCATTTCATCGTTTTTAAAGGTCTCAACCAGACATTTTTTTTCTCTTTCTCTCTCTCTTTTTAATAAGGACAACGTTCCATTCAACTGGCCATTCTGATTATTCTGTCTCTTTGTACATGATGTTTCGACAAAACGTCACGTCCTGCCAGTTTGCATCTCTGCGCGCACTGTGTCCATCTTGCTGACGTTAACTGGTGGTTTGAACTTTCACATTTAACAGTGCAGTAGAGTTGTAACCAGGCTGAGCTGTCGAAGTCCCCATTCATAGCAGGGATGCGGCTACAGGGATTATCATCATCATCATCAAACCACATGCAGGCGTGACAGTACAAATAAAAAAGTCACCAAATCGTTACAACTTATGTGCTGACGTTTTCTTCCTCCAATATCAATGAACAATAATGAATGACTCATCGCTTCCGTATTTCGTTGATGACGTTAGGGTTTCTGAACTATGGTCCACACTGCTATGATGTGAACGGTGACAATGACGAATACGGACGACTAAGCCTTCAAGTATACATACGCTAGCTTTAAATTGAATTTCTCTTCGCTCTTGTGACGTCAGCGTGCGGCACACGAATTCCGTATTGGAGGAAGCGACGTCCACGTCAAGCGCGGAAACCAGGTCGTCGTTTGAATGACACGATCGACATGAGCGTCGGCATTACGGGTCTTTCCTTGCTGAGTCAAATGTTACGAATGCGGACTGCGCACCGAAGCGTGCTCTGTACCGCTGCATCCTACGTGACTCACGAGAGCTGCATGTGAGGAAATATGGCGATCTTCAAAATGTTAGTGGACTTCACGCGGAGCGCCATATGCGCGATGCACTGAAAACGGAATGACGTCTTCGTAAGGAAGGTCCAAGTTTGGTTTCGAAACAAGAGTTTCGTACACAGGCGTCATTTTCTTTGCCAACCGAGCTAAAAGTGCGGCGTAAGTACATTTTCTTTGTTAAATGAGTAATCAAACGCGCGAAATGCAATCCCGCGACTCTCGCCGAAGCCGGGGAAAAATGGCTTCACTGGCAGAAGATGATATGAAGCTCTTCATATCATATTCTGCTGCGCCATCCACGATGGCGCAGTAAGGCTCGGCCTGACAGTGCCGACGTGGACGCGGCCCGCCTCGGTATGGAAAGACCGGGTGTCAGGATTCTTATAAATAAAGTTTTGTGAATTAATCAATGAAAGGATTAATTAATTAATTAATTAATTAATACTTCGATAGGCCGAAGCGCCAAGCGACATTGACACCTGCGAAAATGCGGCCGAATGTGTTCCGAACCTCACGTCTACTGGCTGTAGCCAGTGCCTTTAATGACAAACAAGGGGCGCTTGATATGGGACGCTTAACATAGGTTTCAGGCGGCAGAGGTGCTGCGCTGCTAAGCTAGAGGACGCGGGTTCGATTTCTGGACACGGCGGTCGCGTTTCAACACCCGTGTACATGGAATTAGGTGCACGTCAAACAACCCCAGGTGCTCAAAACTAATCTGGAAGCCCCTACTAAGGCGTGTTTCATAATCATATAGTGGTTTTGGACGTGAAACCCCAGTTTATACTTTAATTAAGTTTTAGCTGGAGGCTAAGATAGGTTTTCTCATTGAAATTTACGTAAAACCAAAAAGAATTTCACGGGACAAGCGTTGAGTCGACTCGAACGGACACTGTCGCAGGTAAGGGAAAAAAAAAACAGTTTCTAACGAATTCAGCAAGCGTGTATTTGTTTATTATAAGCCTTCAAATTTTCATTTCAACTGCAGAAATCGGTGTCTTCAACAGATAGACGGGAGGTATCAAATTGAGGCAATGTAAAACATTCGAATTAGCTTCTACATATCTTCATAAACCGAAGTTGTTTGCTTTTGCTACAAATGTTCACTACTAAGTATTGGTGATCGGTTCTTTGTCATTTATTATGACGGTATCTGTGCGGTACTGACACGAAATCACATTTGTAAGGTGCAAGGCTTTTAACCGGGAAAAATACGCGCATTGAGTCGACGCCTTTTACCGAAACACGCGCCGGAGAAGAACGCGCAGCAGAAGTGCGACAACATGTGACGCTGCCTACGTGAATTTTTGATGCCGCTAATGAATGTAATACAGCTATACATTTAACTTTAGTTAACAAGGAAACCATTACACGGTAGCATACGAGATAGCGCGCAGCCGCCAAGTAAAATAACAGGCCCAACCACTTAATTAAAGAATGATTCATGGTATATTTCCACCCGCGTTGCCCTTTGACTTCGATCGAACATTTCGCCAACGCAGGCAACCCTATTATAAACGTTCTGTCTAGGCTATTTTTATTTCGATCTCCCTTTTTTTGTTATTGTATTTCCTGCTAGCCTAAAGTTACAACTGTACGGGGCTTCGTCTCGTCTTTAATCATTTTTTAACCGCACTGTTCTTTTCAGAGTACATGTCATCGATATATTAACGAACTTTCCGCATATGTCATTAGAACGCAATAAACTTATTTTTTCATTCGTTCCTTCACTCGTACTACCTTAATCATTTGCTCATTCCTTTCGTTATTATTTCATTCCTTCTTTATTTATTTATTATTATTTTTTTTTTGCCTCGAGTAAGGTATAACCTGCGCGAAGACTCCTTTTGTGACCCGGAAGCGAAACTGCCGCTACATTACCCTTTACATCGTATAGGGAGGCCAATCGTCTCTACCAAGTGAAAGCGCCAGCAGTTTCGTAAAACTGGCAACCTTACGCTCGCTTCCACAGCGCAAAAGGTGCTCGCTCGGAAAGCAGAATCCTGGTTTTGGTTCGTAACTGAAGAAGCTTTTCAGTGCAAATCGATCGAAATTGAAGCGAAGTTCAAAGGCAAGACAAGTGAAAAAAAAAAGAAAGAAAGAAAGAAAACGGAAAGAAACAAGTGACATAAACGTTTTACATAAGGCAAAGCGGCAATGGATGTGCCAGCACGGCATAGCTATCTCTTCAGGGTAGAGAACGAAGTTTTGTTAGCAGCACTTGACTGTTCTCTGATTGTTGGGAATGAGAAATAAAAAGTCACAGTTTCGTCACAAGGCGAAGCAATGAATGCGATAGCAACAAATTGGAATGTCAAGCGACAAATGGCAAGCAGGTCGAAACGTATAGTGAGCTGCTCACGCACACATGACGCACAAAAACAACACGCACAGGACCAGAGAGAACCAACAACGTTCACAGCTCGACACTTAACGCGCTGCTCCAACAAAAACGACGAACGAAACGGTACAGACGAGGGCGAACTAACAAGTGTCACAGTTGTTACTTCGCTGTGTTTGAAAAGCGTGTTCTTTTCGCAAACGGGGGGGACTGCCGCGAGCGAAGTGACCTTCGTGCGCTCGGTAACTACAACGCAATCGTTCCGGCGAAAGCCCGATTCTCCCCCACCGCGAGATAAGCGCGCGCGCGAACGGACGTCTACCCCCCACGGGGCAAAGTGCGCGAGCGCATGAGCGCGGCCGTCGCGACGAGAGGGCCGCCGAGCTATGGCTCCGACGAGCACGCCCTTTGCGCCATCTCGCTGGTAATGCTCAAAACACGCTTAAAACTCGCTGTATATAAATAGCTCGCCGTTTGAACAGTGCAGGACGTGCGCTTTCGTGGCTCAGCGGTTAGCGCCGCGCGCTGCAGAGCGAGAGGTCCCTCGTTCGATGCTGCGCGTCGGAAGCATTTTTCTGAATTATTTTTCTTTGTGGCTTTTATAAATATATAGACACATATACATATACAGGACATGACGGCGACGGCGACGCCGACGGCGAGCACCAGCCGAGAGTGTCCATATAATTGCTATCGCAATAAAATGATAGAATGTTTCGTGCGCGCACACTGTCACCACGTTGTGTTGACTGTGCTTCCAGTGTTAAACGGTCCTTCCAGTGTGAAACAAAATTAGTTGTTAAGATTTGGCACCCGCGCTGTTGTATGGCGTTTTTTTTTTTTCGCCCTCGTACAGTTAGTGCTGAAAAGATTATTTTCGCTTGGAAGGCTGACTCCAATATGTCATTCTCGATGGCGGCGCCGGCAGACGGAAACTAAGTGCATCGATATTCACGCTTCTTTAATGATCGTCTTTTTTTTTTTTTCATGAAACATAATGAAGCGTAGCTTTTCGCGAAAGGCAGTAGTTTACAGCGGCCACTTCCAAACAAATTCGGGTTGAATCTTTGTTTGAAGCGAGGTGAAGATAGTTATTCTGACTTTCCCCTCGCGCAATTATCAGAAAAATCTTTTTCAGCTGAAGAGGAAACTCGCTTCAGCTAATCATATACTTGGTTATTTATTTATTTATTGCACTACTTATTTATTTCAGCATTTAACATAAATCAGCACAGTAAAACACGTGCTGCATTGTTGACAATACGCTGTTTCTTGGCTCACACAAAACCAACGTTCTCGTTCGTGAGACGAGACGAGACAAGGTGAGACGAGAGTGCTCTTCAGTGTTTCCAGACACACAAAAAAATAATGATGATGGAAGCCCTATTGTTACGAGAATGTCCCAAGATAGGGTCGTTCAGATGAGTCCGGCAAACACTGGTCGATTCAAATTACCCCTATTTTTTTATAGTCCACGAAGGAATTCATTAGTGAATCCAGCAGCCTTTCAGAGATGAAAAAAAAGGAAGAAAGGCATTCAGCGACTACCAACCTCCACGTCAAAAGCAGTCTCACTACCTCGCTTTACGTTCATTTCAATGGAAAAAAAAATGCTATTGTGCATTCTATGAATAGCCGCATTGTTCCTAATGCTTTCCTAAGTATATATAGCGGCTCATTTCTAAGACCGTAGGGTAATAAAGCGTTCCTTTATTTGCACCCAGCGCGCGGCGATTAAATGGCGCTTGCGTTCTCCGGTCAGTACGCATTCCGTCGGCACATCGTGCATGGAGAGATTAAAAAAAAAAAGGGGGGGGGGGGGGGATTGAATGAGGTTCAAGGCCGAACACCGCCAATTAAGTCCGCAACCTAAAGAAAACGTTTATTCCGTCCTCGCGGTCTTCATAATCGAGTTTGCGCTGTCATAATCATTCGTAATTAAAAGGGGTGTCGTGACACCCAATTTTCGATCATAATCTCTGCTGTACGGCTTAATCCTCGTGAGTTCACAAACAAGTTGACGACACATTAGCGAATTTAGGGATGTATTTAATCTGTAATTCAGTGTGTTTTACAAACAATCGAGCGGCCTGAGCGTCAGTCGGGCAACACTGGCGCGCTCGCGAGCCGTGGCGTAACAAGCTGCTTGCTGTGCGAGCGTCTGCGTTCCTGCGAACAATTTTGCTTTCTAGTAGTCGGCTGCGCATTAAATCGAGCTATTTGAGATTTTTTCAGCTTGCCATTGGAATTAAAGATTTTGGAACGGCTGAAACAACGGTACCGCGGAGCAGCAGCAGCAGAGTGAGAGCGTGTGGTAAGACGACTGATTCGGTAGCAGACAACGGCTGCGCGCCATGCGGTACATGACGGCACACATGCCATAGCAAAAATGGCTGTCGCCGGTGGTGGGTGGGGCTTACAGCCGGAAATTCTCAGGGCTTATTTTTAACTGAAATATTATTTTACAGCGATTTTTTTTATACGTATAGGCATAATAGACTATCTACTTCTGTTTATTGTGGAAAACCGCGAATTGTTCGGTGAGAGAGTCAGAGAGATGAAGAGTTGGGTGACCGTCCATTTGTGTGCTACCGGTGAGGCATCCACCCTGCTCAGGAATGAGATGGACGCACCAGTTATTCCGCATAGACGATTTTACGTAAGGCGCTCGGACGCCGCCACCTTCGGCTCTTACAGCGAATTTTTTTTTCTTATTTTTTTATTTACCACGATAGCAAATAATAAGGTTATATAAAACATCGAATGAGCCAACCCAAGCGTTTCTATAAGTATATCTCTACAATAGCGCTGATCGTTTAGTTAAAAGATACAATGCGGCAAGGCTAAGAGCACAATATGGGCTTCTATCCGTAAGATATAGTCTATATTTGGGCAAAAAATATTCGGCTACATAGGCGAACGCGCATGCGCGTGAACAAAGACGTTGAATGCTTGATCGCACCGATCGTGCGACGGATCAAGCGACTGGGATGCCGACAAAATGCTTCGTGAAGGTATAATCTGGAGAGTGCAGCCCCGCGAATAGCCGTTGCACGCACTGTCATCCTTTATGAAAGGGAACACGAGAGCGCGTGGCCTGCGCTCCGCGGCGGCTTCCTACAGCACCATGAACCGACAGCTGAAGAAAGCGCGTCCACTTTTGGCGGCCTCGCCCGTTGCGAGACCAAAACGGGGGCGTAATCTAGCAGCGCTTTTTCAACGGCTATCGCTCGATACTTTGTTGCCGAACAGATGACGCCAAAAGCGGACATGCTTTCTTCTGTTGTCGGTCCATGGCGCCGTAGGCAGCCGCCGAAGAGCGCACTCGCGTGTTCCCTTTCATCGAGGACGACAGTGTACAAGCGACAGCACAAACCAGTACGTTCACCTGTGCGTTGTCGCACCAGCAACAGAAGCCGAGGGCAAAAGAAAAAAGAAAGAAAGAGCTCACGTCCGGCTAACGCGAATGCACTTTAACTAAACGCTTGCTTGTTATAAAACGCGACCAGGCCTTCACGCGCACTTCGCAGTTGAGCAACAGATTCACGTACGCATAGTGGATCATGCAAAATACCCACGTTATCTCGACTTTTTTTTTTTCACTCTATCGTCGCCTAGTGTGTTCTATGTGACGTCGGGACACATCTATTATAATATAATAATATCTGGGGTTTTACGTCCCAAAACCACGATATGATTACGAGAGACGCCGTAGTGGAGGGCTCCGGAAATTTTGACCATCTGTGTAATGTGCACTGACATGGCACATTACACGGGCCTCTAACCATTTCGCCTCCACCGAAGTGCGACCGCCGCGGCCGGGATCGAACCCGCGACCTTGGGGTCAGCAGCCGAGCGCCGTAACCACTGTTCTACCGAGGCGGACGACACATCTATTATAGTCATAGGTGAATATAAGAGCGACTACTGAACGAAATGTCAGGGCGTTTACTGGAGCGGTACCGCGGGCGATGACGTATATACACTTTAATACTGGAAAATTGTTGTGACATCTGTGGTCGGCGAGGAGAGCTTTGAATACGTTTCGCGCTGTATAGTTTCTTCCACAAAGCGTACAGAAACTATCGTTAGCGACCGCATTAGCTCGTGCTGATGACAGGCCATCGTTAGAACAATTATTTTGAAATAAGGACCTTCTATGACGTCGCATCAGAAATATACGCACGCATATTTCTGCGTTTATTAATGTGCGCAACCGACACTAGTGCTAACTAATGCCAACGGTTCATGTGTGCTGTGCAGGACTGCGATAATCACCAGCGTCATCAGCATTTAGGGGATGCCGTTCTTCAATAAAATGTAGTTGTCTGGTTGGGAATGCTCATGGTCAAAAGTAAAGGAAGACACCGAGCAAATACAAAAAGAAAAGTACGTGTGTGTGTGTGTGTGTGTGTGTGTGTGTGTGTGTGTGTGTGTGTGTGTGTGTGTGTGTGTGTGTGTGTGTGTGTGTGTGTGTGTGTGTGCGTGTGTGCGTGTGTGCGTGTGTGTGTGTGTGCGTGCGTGCGTGCGTTTGTGTCTCTGTGTGTGTTTGAATGGGTGCGTGCGTGCGTGTGCGTGCACTACCACAAGGTTGACGCCTAGAATGTTACTAGAACGTGTGCGTGCTTCCTACAGAAATTACGCACGCCTCTGTCAAACACAGCGTGACCGGATACCTCTGTAGAAGCGTGCCTATATGGGCTGGTTAGTTCATACTCAAGCAACAGATTTCTGAGCACCAGCATGGCTTCACCATCTCAAGATTTTGGATGCATGGACCCGCGCATACAAGTTGCGTAAAGCAACGAATGCGCTGCTCTGATTTACGCCCCGGGACTGACTCACCGTCTGTGATGTTAAGAGCAGAACTGCCGTTACGTCGACGGCAACAGTGACATTTCTCTCCTCCTCTCTCTAACTTTTATTCCCCTTACCCCGTTCCCCAGTGCAGGGTAGCCTACTGGGCTCAGCCATGGTTAACATCCCTGCCTTTCTTTTATCTTTATTCTGTCTCTCTCTCTAGTTCATACTCGCTGCGGAAGCAGCGCGAAAAACAAAGACATTAGAAGATAGAGGATAATAGACAGCGCTTAAAAACCACAGGACTGCCAGTGTTTCTTGCGCACGCTTATACATTTTGTCGCATTACAGATAGAAGCTCAGGCGCTATTGCACCTCGGCTGCTCAAAATCCCTCAAAACGAAAGCAGCAGCGCATGTGGCCAGCGCCAAATACGTGCAAGAGCTGCCGAAGTTTCCATTTTACTCATTTAACGATGAAGGAAAGCAAGGCACATGGTAAAATGTCCGGGGTATCATTTCAGCATTGATTTATGCGTTCAAAGCAAATGCTATCGAGGGCTTAAAGAATACGACGACTGAAAATACGGGCAGCTCGTCGCGGCTGACAAAAATAAGCGCACGTGTAGTTTAAATATTCACCGGGCTAAATTTACACGCCGGAACACGCGCTGTACGCGCAAAATGGCAAAGAAAAGCGCGATAAAAGTTCAATAGAGACGGAAGTGAGCGCGAAAGCATAAAAAAAGTACGTTAAATTAATGGAAAGGAGGTTGGTGGTGTTGGGAGGGAGGTTGGCGAAGCGAACAAATCATCGTATACACCAGACTCGCGGAGAAAGTTTCCGCACCGAGCACAGCCGGCTTCCACGCGAGTTTAATGAGAAACGAACGGAAACGACCCACGCATCGAGAACGACGACGCGGTCGTTCCCACGTGCCTTCGGAAATCCTCGCGGTAACTGCGTTCCGTGGAGGAGTGACGTTGTTCGTTATTCGGTTCTTCCATCGTGGCTCGTGAGACGGCCGGGAACAACGTGAACTGAGCCATTGTACTCACCTGGAGCCTTCGATCTCAACAACGGCGACGGTCGAGATGGATAATTTTAGCAACTACATGCAAGGACTACAGCGTACGTTTAGAGATTTGTTTGAGGCGTGAACGAGAGGACGTTACATCGCCAGCTCTCTTAGAAACGCCCACGAGCCACCACTGAAACGCGAACGTAAAAATTGTGTTTTTTTTTCCTTCAGAGTAATGGAACTTTCTGGAGTTATACATAGACTTCGAGACAAACAATTCGAAAAAGAACACCTTCCTTTCCCGATTTTTCTTTTTTTTTTCACTCAAAACGTTTGTTCTTCGGAGCCAGATATGGGGAAACCGGCCCTCCGCCTCCCTTCAAAGCGGTTTCAATCAGCTCGACATTTTGTTTTGTTTTTTTTATTGAAATAAAGATAAACGGAGTTGCACCCCTCTCCACTTGGTTGTTAGAATAAATTGAAGTTAAAGAAACGAAGAGAATATCTATTGTAATGAAGACAGCGACTCGCGGGCGTGTGCTCGACACTATACATATGTAGTCTTAGAGGTGAACATTTGACAGACTTTTGTCTGGTTGGGAAGCAGACAAGATTGGAAAAATGTTGTCTTTAAAATCAGAAAAGAAACTCGACGTTTCGGGTCCAACTCAGACCCTTCTTCAGGGGTGACTGCGGGGCACTCAATTTAAAGTAAAAAGAAGTTTTGACTTTTAATGATTCAGTTGGTTGGTGTCCCCCCCCCCCCCCTCCTTTTCCAACGTTTTATGTAGCCGTGGATTTGGTGAAAGGAAAATTTCTCGTTTTAACTCACCCCGCAAAACAAACACGGCACACACTTTCAGAGTAGTTCACTCTGTACTCTTCACAAATATTAGTATCCTCAAAGAAACGCTGAAGCACATCCAATGCTTTGCGATTTATCGCTGACTTGTTCGAAAGCCCTTGAACGTTGCATCCGTACGCTTGTTAAAGATATACACTAGCCTTCTACGACATCAACATGCGGTGTTAGAATGCGAATGTGTGGTGTTTAAAATGGAATGGGATGGAATTGGAAAACAACTTTATTATGGCCAGATTTTGAGGGACCTGAATATACTGCACGTGAACATATTGAAACAAGTTTGCTTTCGAAGCCACCGTGTACTTATCCGGCAACAAATTGCGCATTCACGAACGCTTGTACGCAACCTGGAAAAAAGCGGCACGCAGGTGCTATATAGAATGACGCTACTTACTTGATATGGTGCGAAGAGTGCTCAGCGGGGACACGATGTCCTCCATGAGGTGCCTGTTCCGCTGCAAAGAAGAAGAAAACAAGTGAGTCTTACTTTAACAAAAAAAGGTCACTGCAACGTGATATGCGTTCTTAAAGCGGCCGTTTTGTTGGGCGACCTGTCTACTAAGCAGACGTACAGGGTTAACCGCATTTAAGTAAGACACATCGTTAATGTTCAAGAACGCGTTACATAAGAACTACAGAAACGTACATCGCATATCCCTTCGAACATACATCAAACCTACGCACATCAGACATACATCAGACATAAATTAAGAAGCTACTAGCTGAATTGCATCATAACGCTTCATACAAGGTGAATTTCAGCCGTGAAGTAGAAGAAATGAAGAGGACATGTAAGCGTGAACGATGCTGAGGTGTTTCCCCAAAATGTAGACGACATTTCTTATGTTTCAGCGCAATGAGCACGAAGACGGGAGAGAAGACACCAGGACATGGCGCTACTATTCTCTCTCGTCTTCGTGCTCCTTGCGCTGAAACATAAGAAATACAGTACCAACTAGCCCACCAGTCGGTTTTAGACGACCTTGTACGAACCGAAAATATGACGCTAGTGTATGTGCGTCTCTTACGAATTAGCCTTTGGGCAGACGTTCACCTTCTATCTGCGCTATTCTTTCTGTCTTCGTTTTCTTCCTTCTCTAAGGCAGGGTAGCAAACCAAGAAGGTTTTCTTCCACTTTCCGCCTACCTTTCCCCTTTCTGCCTTTCCCATTCCTTTCCAGCCTCACACGACACGAACAGTCGCACATGAACATACACGATGACATACAGGGAGAAATGCAAAGGGAACGCGGTGGGAAGAAAAAGGAGGGTGTAAAATAGGGAACGTATATTGACAATGAACATTTTACGACGACTCATCATTATTCTAACCTGGCGCAACCTGGTATTCCGCTTGCTAGGTGGGCGGCAAGAGCTCATCGACATCGCGACGCCAACGCAGGTTTGCTTTTTTCATTTCGGCTTCTTCAAAGAAGAAAAAGCTCGAACTATATGTAAACTCAGATGTCTCTTCGCTCGTAAATATCTCTCTTCCTGTCCCTCATTCCCTAAGAACGTTACAAACGCTTCTGTCGCTTTCAGGATTTCGCCGCCTCCGGTCCCCGCTTATCAGTATTGGCGGCTGTCTTATCAGAAAAATAAAATCCTTACCATAATGAACACTTTCGCCGAATACACTTTCTGTGTTTCCTTCGCGCGCGTTCGTATTGAATAAATCATCGCGGGAGTTACGCGCAGAGAATGAAATATGATCGTCGCGGAGCAAACGCTCGTTTCGCATCCGCAACTGCAAACACACACAGAAAAAAAAAAGATAGAGAATAAATAAATGAGTCAGCAAATGGAATGGTAATGCACTTCTGGTGACTTTCAGAGGGATGCCGACTTCGTTTCCACCGCCGTCCTAACGAACAACAACAGACAGTACACAAAACTTCGACTTCGGCCGCAGAGAAATTGCCGATGCCGAAGGAACGAAAGAACGTACTCGCAAACACGATCACGAGCATGAAAACTCGGCAGCCGATGCAGACAGCAAGACTCGCGAGAAGTCAGAGCACGTTCGCCGGCACAATGGGAAAGCAAGCGGCTGCCGACCGATTCTCCCCGCGAACTTTTCAAAGCAGCGCCGATGCAGTCACGTAAAAAAAAAACGAAAAAAACCGAGACGCGAAAGCCGCAAACAAAAAATTTAATGAAGAACCCGCTGCGGACTGAAACCAAATCTTGGTGGGAGAGAAAAGAAACGAAGCGGTCGCTGAAAGGAACGTCAAGTCGACCTGCGGACTTTGTTCTTTTGTTTTTGTTTATTGTTCATTTTCTTTTCCTGTTCTGCCCGCAAACACAAAGACTTCGTTGTTCAAATCTTTGCCGCACCGATGTAGTCGTGTAGGGTCGTTCTTAATGCCCTTTTAGAATAATGCCGCCGCAAAAATTTCGTCCCCTTTGACGTTTGCCCGTGTTTGGTTTTCCGTTCGCTTTACCCTGTGCAAACAGCTCGGGTGGATAGAAGAAACCAAACTCCTCCTGAGCGGCAGGATTTGAGAAAAAAAAAGAAAAAGGAATTATTCGTCATGTTTTCTTGGCTGCGGTGCTTCGAGCGGTTTAAATGTAAACAGGCGGCGGAAACTTTCGTTCCTGTCAGTTCCCGCTCGAAATGTAAACATAATATTTAATAAGGATATACAATCGCTTTACCGTGTACGGTGGTCTCCTTTATTATTTAAACCGATCGAAACAATCCAGCTCTTAGCTTTTTGTTTATCCGAGAACGTGAATGTATATTTCGTAAAACAAATCGGCAGTCGACCGGCGTTTCCAGGTTCCAGACACCGCTGTGTGGTCGACAAATGCGATCACGTCGGATAGGGGTTCTTTTACATTAACGAGACGCTTAACAGTCAGGACAAAACAAGAATTTTAGTGTGACGCAATCTTGCGACTAGCGACACTGCGTCTATTCCTGCCTCGGTCAGTTGACGCCGGTCATTGGAAACATGCTGCCGCTGAACGTGTGGAACTTGTGAACGCAGTTATAGTTACATGCAGTGACAGAAGCCTATAATGGCGACAACCACTTGGAGGAAGTCCGTGAAGACTACCCGCTATGATAGGTTAACGGTCAATGTGTAGCGCTGCTGAGGTCGAGGTCGCGGGCTCGATTCCCGGTCACGGCGGCCGAATTTGAATTTCCTCTTTGTTTCTCTCTATCTTCCTTTTAAATGCGAATGCATTTCATAGTCGGGCTATGTCAGGCATCCGGCGTTGTCCGGCGTTGTCCGGCGTTGTCCAGCGTTGTCCAGCGTTGTCCGCGGAGGAGGAGCAGGATAGGTTGAGGAGGTAAGCGCCGGCCGGTGTTAGATGTGAAGCATCTTATGGCGAAGCTTAATCCGGTGGTGGTGGTGGGCGGCGTGACCACCCTTACTGCGCATGCGCAAACCCTTTAAAAAAATAAAAATAAAAAACCCCCCTCTCTCCCTCTCTCTCCTCTAGGCATCCCTCCCCGCGGCAACCACACCCTCACTGCGCATGCGCCTCCCCTCCTCTCTCCCCCTGCTACGCTCCCCCCTCTCTCCTCTAGGCATCACTGCCCGCGGCGTCCACACTCCCATTGCGCATGCGCGTCCCACCTCTCTTCTCTCTCCTCTCCTACGCTCCCCCCTCTCTTCTCTAGGCATCTCTGCCCGCAGCGTCCACACTCCCACTGCGCATGCGCCCCCCCCCCTCTCTTCCCTCTCCTACGCCCCCCCCCCTCTCTCGCCTCGCGACGCCGACACAGGCAGCGTCTGCTAGCGAGTTTCTTGGTTGAAAAAACCGACTGCTCGCGCTGCACAACCGTTCACTGGCCACCCCGTATATATGGCAATGGATCTTGACCTCCAAGGTGGTGCCGGTGGGAGATTTCTCCTGTGCGTTGTTGAACAATAAAAATGCGCAGCGTGCGCGTTAACTAAAAGCTGACTGCGAGTCTCTGTGTCCAGTCGGAGTCTTCTGTCTCTCATAGCACATTAGGAGCGATTGGCATGTTCGAGTAGGAAACACCGCTCCATCGCTGCGTGCTTTACGCATCCCCAGTTTTAAATGCGAATGCATTTCAAGTGCGTGAGGGCGCTCGCATCGCGAGAGCTCGGCGGAGCTATATATGAAAAAAAATAGAAAAAAAGAAAAAAAGGGAAAAAGAACAAAAAAAAATAAAAAAGAAATAAAAAAAGAAGAAGAAAAAAAACAGAACAAAAGCAAAAAAAAAAAAAAACAGGCGCTTCGCCGTGCTCCCGACCGGGCTGCAGAAATTAGGCGCCTTTTCCTTCTTCGAACCACAACCACCATATATAAATGGAGTGAAGCGCGCGCAAAATGCATTCGCATTTCCTCACGATTCCGTTCGGGGAGGTGGGGGCGTTATTTTTTTCATAACAAAGTTGTCACATCGTGTCAAAACAGTCCACTTGTAAGATGACGTCGCTAAGCCCTGACAACGATGACGAGTAATTCACCGTTGTGCATTTTATCTTTGGGACTACACATGATAAAAGAAGGTATAGGCTTGCAAACATGGACACATCAGAGGAGATCAAGACGCCACGATAGCGGCGTTTATAATTCCTGAATATCTTCTCCTGTTTCCATGTTTGTACAGCCTACCATCTTTTATTATGAATCCGTAACAACTAGCAACAACTTTCCGTCGTTCTGATAAAGTAATTGTAAGCTCTCTCACTCTTTTCTTTCTTTTTTTTTTTGAGACAAGAAAACAACTTATGATTTTCTGAAACTGCGTAAAATATTTAACATCGTGGATATTTATCTACAACATTGGCATCTTGGCGCCCCGGCGGTCTCACTATCATATGCTGTTTACGTGTCTTTAGAAGTATATATAAATTGAGGCACATATCATTCTTGAGACAGAGTGAAGACGAGCCATGGAACTTTGCCAAAGTCCATCAATAAACTTAATCAAGCGTGATTCACTGGTCGCTTACAGGCACTGAAAAGATCAGTGAAGCGTTTTAAAGACAAGATCATCATTAAGGCGACTTAAAACTCGCGAAATTAAAGCGCCTTTCTCGCCATGTCCCCCCAACACCACTCGAAAAATTCATCGCCCGACCCATCCCCATTAGTGCTTCGTTTTAAACTGGAATATTAAGTAACAACGACGACAAGATAGCAAGACGAAAACTACGTCGTCACGAAGCAACGACCGCTGGACTGTCTCGACGGCACTGACGGGCACGCGCGAGCGCGTTGCCGCGGAAATGAAGCTACTAATGGTTCGCGCTGAAGTTCGTGTGACGCACGTGAGTCGAGAAATATATTTCTATTTTTATTTTTTTTCGAAATAACGATCTTTATAACCGTCGGTCGTGGCACTTTTGATCACCCAGATAGGCGGAAGCAAGGCCATTTGGTGGCGTCGTTTCTGAAGTCGTCTTTTTTTTTCTTCGTGACCTCTTTCGATTTTTTATACGTATCTTTAAATTGCCTTCCACGTATAAGCTGTCTGAAATCGTTAAACGCTATCAACAGACAAACATGAGCTCGAATAACGAGCCGACGTCCCGAAGGTCGGAGTACGATGTCTAAAAACAAAGAAGTTAGAATAAGAAAAATTAACGCTACATATATATATATATATATATATATATATATATATATATATATATATATATATATATATATATATATAAATAAAAGGTGTAAACAAGAACGAGTAGAGAAATAAATCGAGCCCTGAGCGAGCGGGAACAATGGGGACTAACAAAACCGCGCTGCGTACAATAGGTTAGCTTGAGAGGCATATGCGTTTCAAGGAGGAAGGACTGGAGAGAGAGAGTTGCACGGTGATGTCGTCTCACACGGGTGGTAATGGTTGTATCGCGACGGCGACTGCGTCATTGTTGAACGGCGTCGTTCGCGCGTTCCGCTTCGGCACATTGTGCCGCGCGCGCGTGCGCACTCGGCGCATTTTCGCGCGGATGACCACACGGTGCAGCGGCCCACGGCCGATGTCGTTAGCGAAGGTGGCTTTCGTTCGAGAAAGAAAGAAAGAAAGAAAGAAAGAAAGAAAGAAAGAAAGAAAGAAAGAAAGAAAGAAACGGAGCAAGGTTGTCCCTTCGAACAAAGTCTGTACGAACCTTGTTTACAGTCCTGTCGCATTGCCAGCGCACCGCGAGAGTGACCCTGACCGCGCAGATACGGCGCTGTCGGGACAGCGTCCCGTCGGCGAGAGGCCTCTCGGTATCTCTTTTGTCAGCTGTACGGCTGGTTAAGCTCGGCGAGAAGTGTGAAATGCTCTTCGCACGCGGTAACCTTCGCAGAGGCGTGCGCCTTCACGTCGTGTATCTCGAGCGTGTATGTCGAGTGAGTGAGTGACAACTTTATTGTCGAAGCGCAGTCTACGAGTGCGTTCTCGTTAGCTTTCACTTAAACCTTCTGTTGTACATTCTAGCTTCCGTTACGCTGACTTCGCGCTTTTATGAGGAAGCACTGTGTACAGCTGCGGTCGTTACCAGGCTGATGATGATTACGAAATACAGGAGGAGTAGCGCTCCAGGGACCAGGAGGCTATAGCGGTAATAATATAACTGTCGATGTTGTACGTCCCAAAACCACGATATGATTATGAGGGACGCCGTAGCGGAGGTCTCTGGAAATTTTCCCCCACCTGGGGTTCTTTAACGTGCACTTAAATCTAAGTACACGGGCTTCACGCACATTCGCGCCCATCGAAAATGCAACCGCCGCGGCTGGGATTTGATCCCGCGACCTTAGATTTCGAGCACAACGTACAGCGTGTGTTCACCTTGTCTCACTCGTGGTGTAGTCGGAGGTTCGTGTGAGGTTTTCGATAGCATTTTCGAAAGAAGAACTTGGCTTCACCGATGTCTCCTTCCTCGTGAAATTTGGCGATGACAACGTATTTTATTCTTTGTGCAGCTGTTGTTCAAGAAAGTACTTGAAAGACTTCCTCGTTTTTGCCATAGACTTAAACGAAATAAGAAGCCACAAACGTATGCGCACATCTGCATCCCGAATCTCGCGTGTCCAACGACTGAAACGACTACTTGCCCCGCTTTTCTTCCTCCAGCCAATTAGCGCGCTCTGAAAGCGATATCATGGCGATATCGACAAAACGTTACCTTCCCAGAATACGGACCGTGCGCACACATAGTTCAACGGGTTGTGTAGGAGGCAGGGCATGCGGTCACCTTCCCTGGGTACTCATTTACCTAGAAACGGACCGCGTCCCGATTAAGTTTTGTGCCACATCGAACCCTTCTCAGAGACTATTGCGCAGTTGAGCATATTACAACATGAAAACAAGTTGACTCGTCGTGTCATCACCCACAGCGACCGCACGCAACCGACCTGCCGCGTGTGGGTGTAGCCAACTCACATGACATCCCGTTCCGTGTGATAGTGAAAACAGTGATCAATATTTGTGAAGAAGAGTATACGTGCACGACTTCCGAGTATCAGAAATTTTATAGACCCGTAAGTGCGCGATGTCGCAACGCGGAGCGAATTCACACATGCTTCCACGTTTTCCTTACGCACATGGTACGCAATGGGTGTACCTCTAAACTATCTGAAATAATGATAAAGTTTAGCGTCGATGTCACTCTATCCCACGGAGACGTAGTGTTTTAAGATACCTAGCTGCCTGGTGTCTCGCATTTTGACAACATTCTCCTGGCGCAAAGCTACAGGCAATAATCCACAATCTCTCAAATACACAAAATTAAAGGAGAACCGCGCTAAATCGCAGTCAACTTGGAGCGTTAACGATATTAAAGAAAGCTTTTCGGCTTCATGTTTTGGGTGCTCGAAGGCATTCAAAGACTGTCTGCTCAGAAAGCGATTGGTGATTGGAACCTCCCAGCGTTGAAGTGCCGAAGCTGATGAGCACATTATATTGGTGACAACGTTCATAGACTGAAGCGATAAGGAACGGAAAAAAAAAATGTTGAATTGAGACAGAGCTTGTGTCAGTCATTTGCCATTCCTGGTGCACTTTCGCGCAGTGCGCTTCATCATGGAACATCAAAAAACCCGGTCTGACACCACGTTTCATAATACTGAAATTCCTATATGCTCAAGTGATGTATGCCTGAGCGACACTAATATTCCCCAATTTCCTACACCATGCGGCACTCATTGTGTGCGCATTTTTACATCCTTTCTTGTGTGTGTGTCTCCCTTCTTCATTTTCGCATTAGAGAATTCTCTCTCCATTCACCGTCAACCAGCGTACGGTAGCGAAATGCGTTTTCAACTTCAAATTAAGCTCCCTTCCCTTTTCCTTCTCCCTTGAAGTGAAAGCCAGCAACCCGTCTGTCCAACGAAGTGCCCAGAGCGAACAAATCACAGGTCTAAAAGCTATTGCAACGATACGCTTATTAGCTTTTAGACATCACTCGGATAAAAGCGCTAGGCAAGACCATTTTAGCACAGAACACACACGCACACGGACGCACGTAAGCACGCACAGCTTGCGCATTTAACTTCTGGAGGCGTGAGCTCGGGAGATAACTCGCGCAACAACGGTGCGAGGAACATTCTTGTCGGTAAGAACACGGGGGAAAAAAAAAAGACTAAGTTAAAGAACAGGGCGTTAAAAGCATGGCAGCGATGGCATGTGCTTCCTGAACAAGGGCAATAGCGCAGCGGTGCCTTCGTGTACCGTGATCGATAAAGCCCAAGAGAGCCGACCGCTGGCACAAAAGATAGGCCGTATAAGAAAAGGGGGCAAGTATAGAGAGAAATTGCATTATTATTCCCATCTATAGACGAGATTCGGAAAGAAAGAAAGAAAGAAAGAAAGAAAGTTAGATAGAAAGAAAGAAAGAAAGAAAGAAAGAAAGAAAGAAAGAAAGAAAGAAAGAAAGAAAGAAAGAAAGAAAGAAAGAAAGAAAGAAAGAAAGAAGACACGACGAAGACGAAGTCGTTGTAACGAGTGGCCGACACAAGTGCCAATGGGGAAGTACTTTCGACAACGTTCGCCAGAGCACATTGACAGTGTCACCCGGAGAGTACAAAGTTGATCGAAACTAAAGAAAAAAGTGAAAGAAAAAAGGCGATGCCATATAACTGAGTTATAAAGCATAAGAAGTAAACGAGGCAAATAGGAGAAGGACATATGTGAAGATGAAACAAAAAAAAATATCTGCGAGCTTGCTGCCTCAAGTCTTTCCCTTCTATTCGCTCGCCATGTCTTCGTCACAGACGTGCCCCGCCTTATATAGGGCTTCTGTTATGCGCCTATATTGCAAGTGCCGAGAAGAAGTCATCATTTTTTTCATTTATTAGGACTAAAGATCAGTGGCGTAGCCAGGGGGTGGCACACCGGGCTCGTGCCCCCCCCCCCTCCCCCGAAATTTTTTTTTTGCCATGGCATACAGAGCGAAAAATTTGACAATTTCAAGGAGGTGCCCTCCCCGAAATCAAGGGGGTGCCCACCCTCCGAAAAAAATTTCTGGCTACGCCCCTGCTAAAGATTGAGCTAGTTGTATATATATGCCAAATAAAACTCAACTCGGCGCTAACACAAGGAACGCAGAAGGAAATGACGCGACTTATTTTATCGGTTAAAAGCTATCAGTAAGATTTCGTTAATATAAAAAAAAGTATGGTTTTACGTGCCAAAATCACAGTATAGTTACGAAACAGGCCGTAGTGGAGGGACTCCGTATTGATTTGAACACCCCCAGTGTTCCCCAACGTGCGCGCCCACTGCGCGGTGTTGTTGCACAAGTGTTGGTACAGCAGCGTTGCTGCACTTTGCCCCCCGTCGAAATGCGGCCGCCGCATCCGGGAAATCGAACCCGCATCCTCGAGCTTACCACTGCTACGCCACAGACCGCCATGAGCTTGAGTTGAACACACTTTGTATATATGTAAAAGACTGGTTCACTCATTGATCTCTTGGGTCGCCACTGCAGCTGCTCTTCTTTTTTTTTCTCTCTCTCTCTCTCTTTATAGGAAGAGACCCAACACATCGAGAGGGTCTGCATACGCTTGAACATCAACCCACTTTGTTCTACATTGTGGACGGAATAATTCATTACATAACGGGACATTAATGCGCATGGACACGCTTCGTCGAAATGTAGCAACTACACCGCGTGGCATTGAAACCCGCTGTGTTCCACGCTCAGTAACTCAGCGCCACTACAGCAAAGATGCAGTCAGGGATGATACCGAAACAGAAAGCTATAACTGCACAAAGCCAGTGCTTTGCGAGCAAGGTGAAGCGGCAGCAACAGCGCAAAGAACTTTATCAGGCTGTCACGCGCCGTACAACGAACATCCACTCGCTGCTTCTCGGAAACGCAGTAAAGCGAAGCGAACTATTATACTGGACCCGAGCACAGGTAACCGGATCGGCCTTTTCAGAACAGCGCGGTCTTTTGGGCGCGGTCTCTTGAGCAAACGAGAGTTCGCGGAAAAGCCGCCTTCACTGTCAGCTGGTCTGATAAGCAAGAGAGCCGTATCATGTCAGGAAAGACAAAAAAAACCTAATCATACAATGAAGTTCATTCCTCGGAACTGCCGCTTGGTGTACGTGAACCTCGGTATACTTCGTGCAAGCGCAGCCTCCGCTGAGCATTAAAAACGATTCGGCGACCAAACATGCGCGCCGCTACACCGGTTGAGAGTTTTCATTGCACACCACTCTGGTCTTGTATTTCCTGGAAGAACGACGCGCGAAAATGCTTCGCGTATGTTTATCCCCCGCTCGTGTTATGCTGCTATTTCCTCCGCACACAAAAACCTCGCAGTTTCTCGCGAAAACCGAGCGCTTCCGCAGAAAGAATGAAATAGAGCAGTGATAATAAAAGTAAGCTAGCGCTTTTCTTGAACAGCTCCTCTCCGTCACCCCGTCAGGTGCGTACATGCCGGTGCGTGAATCTTTAAGATTACGCTGAATCGGGGAGCCAATATAAGCGCTTTCTCTGTAAGCGGAGGCCGTCCTTAGAAGTTCTAGTCGAGCGTGGGATAGACTTGAATAATAAAACTTTCGAGCGAGTCCGATAACACGACCTGCGGTAGCAAAATTCAATCCCGCTCTCGAGCTGCGTAGCAGCTTATAAAGCCATCTGATACAGTTTTTTTTTTTTCGGGGGGGGGGGGGGGCTCTTGACAAAAACTTCCCACTGTTGCGAAGCTCTACCGCGAAAATCAGAACCGTTAATTTCGAAGATATGCAAGGAGCTCCGAACGAAAAAATTTGGAAAAACAAGTATATTTCACGCCCGTGGTACCCTACAAACCTCAGAACTACCATCTCTGACGGCTTAATCAATGTCGCCCGGTAGCTAAGCACTCTAGACACTCTTTCTCTTGTAAATTTAGTACTTATTTTGGGAGTACTTCAAGTGGCGCCTACCGACTGCGCCCTGGAAATGACATTGAGGCTCCGAACCTGATAACAGCACAGGTTTTACCGGCACAGATCAACACAGAGCAGTCATTTTAGCGGTCTGTTAAACCAACTTGTACATGACGTGAATCCGATATCGCCAGCCGGCGATTCAGATATGCTGCGTAATGAATGAACGATAAGATATCTTAATTTCTACCTTGAATTTCACTCTCATTGATGGTGTCTTTTTTTTTAACTGACGCTACAGATTTACCTCTTCCTACGAATGTGTTATGTGTTTATCAGTGTACATATCATAATCATCACCCAGCACCTGGATTAGCATGTCAGGCGAAAAGCCAGGCAAACATCTCCAGCTCTTCAATTAAAATATTTCTCTCTCTCTCTTCCCACGATACAAAGTCAACGGTTTTATATAGGGCTGCGATGTCCTATAAAGATAGTGGCGATAACACATCAACTTCCAGTTACGTTCACCGTACACTTTGTTGAAACAATCTTGATTATCTTTTCCGCACATTGCGTTTCTGACCTCAAAGCATTTCATAAATCTAGGAGGTTCATCGAATGTTTGGAACGAGAAAGCTGAGAAAACTAGATAGGATTGGGTTGAGGAAACAGGATTGAGAAGGCGGCAGGCTCCGTCAGCGCGGGAACCTTATGGAAAACTAAATAAATATAAGCGAATGTTTTTTTTTTTCTGCAAGTCACGCAAATTCAGCTGTCACGAAATTATTCCACATAGCCGGCTTTAACACCCCGACCTCGTACGGCTCAATGTTTTATGAGGGCATTGGTGCAGAAAGGTGCATATTTTATCTTGCGCCTCCGTGAGCTGTAAACCTTCTAGAGTAGAGACCACCACATTCCCCAAGGTCTTCTTCGCGCCATTCGTTATTGAAGTAGCTTTCTTTCTTTCTTTCTTTCTTTCTTTCTTTCTTTCTTTCTTTCTTTCTTTCTTTCTTTCTTTCTTTCTTTCTTTCTTTCTTTCTTTCTTTCTTTCTTTCTTTCTTTCTTTCTTTCTTTCTTTCTTTCTTTCTCTATTTCGTTCTTTCGTTCCTTCTTTCCTTTAACAAAACAGCGGTGTGCCCGGAAGAGATAAGCTGAGACTTGGAATCCCCTGGGAGGGGTTCAATATACTATAGTGTACACATACTAAAAGCAGGTTCAATCCGGATTAATATACGCTGATGTATAGCTCCCTACGGCAGTGCGAACAACGGAGCTAATAGCACTGTGTCACCTTTAAGTACACAGGAAAAGAAGTAGTGAATATATCCCTTAAAAAAAGTTGACAGGGCAAGAAGAAGATAACGAGGTAAAGAAAAGTACTTTTACGTGCGTCCACAGCGATGTGAAAGTAACGATCGTGAAGCGGAGGTCCTCTGCCGGCAGTTCAATTACTTGAGTGCGCCGAAGGGACAAGGGTTTGTACAAAACCGGTGCTTTTAAACCCGAAATATATCGGACAAAGATGACGTCAGATGAATGAAGATCAGGGTGGTTAGGGTTTAGTTTCTGTCAGTGTGTGCACCCTTCTGTTTTGGGTTATTGGGTCTTCGAATGAGGATTTGGTGTGAGGTATCAAACGAAGAGGGAAGGACGCACGTAGGCAAGAACTACGAATAATTAAGTCAGACATTAAAGATGTAACTTATGCATCCTTCCTCGCGCCTTGTTTAGTTGTCAGAAATACCAGAAAAGACAAAAAGAAGAAATAAAATCTTCATCGCATTCGCTCGTCAGGCCTCGGGCAGAACACAGTGCCGTGCACCTATCTCGACTAGTCACGGAGCCGTACTTAATTATTTCTTGTCTGCGCATGCGCATCAAGAAAGTGACCGGGGGTGAGGGAGAGCAGTACTCACGAAGCAGAAACACAAGGGGGGAAAGCCACGGACGACGCAGTGCGTGATTTGCATATACGCAGGCATAAAGTTACACACACACTCGCACTGCCAAGGCAAACTGGACCCAGTGTTTCAGGTGGCGCACTGCAATTTCCCCGTTGCCCCGGTGGCACGTATTTTTCCGAAGCTGAAGGACCGGGCTTGCCGATAGGCCACGCGCACATTTATTATGCGAGGCCACCAGATGGGCTACCAAACCGTTCACGCACGACGGTGGTTCCTAATAATCGGCAATCAAGCTGGCACGCTAACAGAGAGAAACGCTCAGGCCGTCGCTGAAACGGCGCACAAGTCACCACGTTAATGGCTCTCACGGGGACCCGGGGAGCACGCGCACGTGACAAGGGGCGATGGAGACAGGGAGAGAGAGAGAGGGAAGGATCAGTTAAGGGCAGGTAGGTTAACTAAGAATAAACACAACTACACTGCACAGCAAAAGGAGGGCAAGGAAAGTGATAAGAGAAGGGCACAACGTCACGTGGTGTCACAAACGTAGTGAAATTTCTCAGTGCTGCGTCACAGACGACAGGTCGGTACGCCTGCCTTCAGCAATCGCGGCGGCGCCATTGTACATCTCCTGCTGCAGCTGTTATAAGCGACATTGTAGTCCTAATTAACAACGAGAAATGTTTTTAGTCTTGTCCATCGCAAACCATAGAATACTTTCTTTGCTAATGTACATCTTCAGGAAACTAGGCGTTTAGATAGGTACACCTGGCATAGTATATCCGACCCGCCGGATTTACTATAGTATATCCGGATTTGACTGCCTACACAGCCTTACAGCGCCACGGAAGTTTTCTGTGGTACCGAGACTGTATTTGAAAATAAACTCCTATCCACAGAAGAGGTTGTTCAAGTTCAGTTATGCTGAGTGAATATGACTCATGACTCATTACTCATGAGTCGTATTAAATGTCATTAGCGTAGGTCATCCGATGCATGTGAATGAGCGAAATAGTCCCCTAGCGCTCTAGGTATGCGTGCGTGTGTTCTACTGTGTTGCTCTTTTCGTAAAGTATCAGATATGCTACTCCAATGGCATTTAATGGGACGTACAAAAAAGCCCACCGGGCAACTGTAGTCATGAGTCATAGTTTTAATTCACACGTCGTACGCGGAAACTATTTTAAGCATTATACGAGTGTACAATATATGCCCCTGAATGGTATGCTTCGGAATATGACGTTGTCCTGATGATTTCACTCCCCTTCACTTTTTTTTATATTGTTGAAAGTTTTCGTTATTACTTTGTATATGTTTCTGTTGTGTAGGAATTGGTTCAGCTGCGCAGCGGCGACCATTCTGCTGCGGCTGCATATATCGTGCTGTGCTATGAATAAACATTGTTGGACTGCTTCTGGCTCGATTTGACCACTCCTTATAATACCTTACTGAAATGTGTTATATAGAGGGCAATCGAACATCTACCCGCTGTGCAGCCGTCCTGCTAAACCGACTGGAAACGGGACCATGTTCCGAGTCAAAGGTGATCAATGGTCAATAAACCTTAAAAAGCTATTCAGTCCAACAGTAATACAGCGAACTCTCAATTTAGTGAACTTCAAGGGACCCAAAGCAAAGAGTTCACTTAACTGAAAGTTCACTAAACTGAATATTCACTGGAATACGGAACAGCATTGGGCACAGTAGAAATCAAGTCAAACGTGTGAAACGCAATTTATTTTGAAAATAATTCTGTAATTGTCATTTATACTGATGCCCTTAAAGCGCAAGAAGTGAAAAATCTGTCTAGCGAGCTACGTTCCTGTGCACTACCTCTGACAAAGATTGTTGCTTTGACACGAAGTCTCGCCACTTTCTAGTGTATCCTACAGCCTCGGCTAGAGATACAGGATTTGAACCAGCCTCAGCCATTACAACTTCTTAGTCGCACTCTTCTTTCGGTTTCGGACGAACACAGGAAGCAATGTCCGAATCTGATAGCTCTGCGCAGGTACTGAAGCGCACGTGGCTCGTTTTCGTTCCCGCGCCCGGCCGCTTGGCCTCGGCGTCGCTGCGTGCACAAGCGATGTTGCACCGCCGTCGATGTATGGGCGATTTGGAGGCGGCACGCATCGGCTACGCCCGTGCTAAAGAGCGCGAAACTTCATTAAATTGATCTCAAGAACGAGCCCGGGTCCGCAGATCAAGTTCGTTGAACTGAAATATTCACTACTCGGAAGTTCATTTAACTGAAAGATCTTTGAGTGGAATGCATAGGAAAACCACCGGGGATTTTCTAAAAGTTCGTTATTCTGAAATATTCGTTAAACCGGACGTTCGTTCAATCGAGAGTTCACTGTATTAATTCCTCGGGTTTTCCGCGCCATAACCGCGATATGATTATGAGGCACGACGTAGTGGAAGGGCTAAGGAAGTTTCTACCACCTAGTGTTCTTTAATGTGCACTGGCATCGCATAGCATAGACGGGATTCTGGCATTTCGCCTCCATCGACATGCGACCGCCGCGGCAGGGGTCGAACCCGCGACTTTCAGCTCAGCAGCCGAAAGCAAATAAAGGGTAATGCGTTGAGAAATCTTGTAAGTGTGGCAAACGCACTCCAGAGATAAGGCTATAATATTTTTACGCTTGGCTCCAGACGGCTAAAGAATCTATAAATGGCGCTCTCGCGCACTTTTGCACAGCCCGGATGGCGTACTCGTCGAACCAAGTAAGAATTTTTCTACGGCTTTTACAACGCTTACTTTACGCCGCTATCGCTGAGCCCACGCACGTACAATTTTACGGCTTCTTATAAGACACGCTTACAAAGCACACAGTCTTATGGCCAGAGCTTCGGCCAAATTTTTGTTTTCTTCTTTTTCTACACGTACAGCGTAATCTCATAGCCTGTGCTCAGTTTAGCTTCTATATCTGGAGAAAACGCCCCAAAACGACCGAGAGCAGTCGGTTCCTTCTGTATAAGTCGGCTCCGTCTTTTTTTTTTTTTTAAGTATTTTTTTTCCTTTTTTTCAATTCCGTTCCATTAAATTTGTTCAGACATGCTGTCTGGGTTGAAAGGTCTAAAGGCAGATTAATTCTGCCAGACTAAAAGTCTCTCCACCCGTACATTTGCTCAGGAGCAGTGGCAAAATAATTTGTTCCTTTTCCATTTCCATTTTTTAGAACTTTAAGCGAAGATTAGTGGATTGGTTTTCGGAGACATGCCGTGAATGACTTTATGTTGACGCCGGGAGCATAGTTGAACAATTTCACAGGCATCTTCAGAGTGAGAACTTTCTTGCACACGTTAGTTAACAACATGCTGCTACAACAACGAGTATTAGAAAAGCCCTCAGGCCGAGAGAGCTGTAGACGACGACGAGAGGAGAAATTAGTGATTAAGAATTACTTCACCAATGATTGGAGTGCAGGGACCTAATCCGACCTACCTGTCAAGAAATTGTGTGCATTGCCCCGTCGGCCATCTGTCATGCTTCAGCGCGTTGAACAAACTCAACTCAGTAGGCAGCTTTAAAAAATAATGTTGAAACAAAAGATCAACCTAATCTTTCAATTAGGAACGTCGAGAAGCCAGTTGTTGCTCTTATCATACACAATTACGATGTTTTATGTTAATTTCCGTTCCACATATCAGCACCTTTCCTTTTCTTTCTTTCTTTTTTAGGATTAGAACATAGTTACGACAGCAGGTAAGTGATGACGATTAGGTGCCATAACAGAGTATGTTTTCAGACTAGAGTATTTCCTTGCGGTCAAATACCTTCTAAAATACCTTTTTAAATACCTTCTTTTTTTTTTTTTTACATAGTGTCGCCCAAATGCCCACTTACCCAAACTGCTGCTCAATTAGACATGCGGCGTATTGCGGTGAAGCTTGACGGATAATAGAACGTGCAATATTTAGAATTTTCCTTCAGTATTGGGTCTATGACCACACGTGGTCTACAGCAGAGAAATCAGCGTATCTTCATCCCCTGTCTAAGAGAAAAATTTCGTCAAACGCAAAGCTTATTTCGCGCGTGATTGGACATCGGGTCCCACAACCGTTCCTTTCTAGCCAGGTATTACCAACAACTTGTTGGCTTAGGCTAGTCGGTTTATACAGTACCTGAGTGACTCCAGCGCGGGAAAAAGAAAGAAAAAAAAAAGAACGAGAACGAAAATTTTGTTCTGTTGCATCCGTTGTCTATTTCTGTGCTGGCTTTTTTTTCGCGTTGCTTCAAGTTAGATAACAATGAAATTCTGTAGAGCGAACAAACAATACGAGAAGAGACACGCGGAAACAGGACGAGCGCTGACTTCAAGCGCTCGTCCTCTTTTCGTGTGTCTCTTCTCGTCCTTGTTCTTTCGCGCTGCAGAATTTCTTTCCTGCGGACCAACTAGCCAATTCCAAGATTCGTTTGCTTCGTATTACCAAAATGTGCGATTCGGGAAGACCGCCTTGATTACGTCCCTTACCCTTGGTATACACTAAGATTGGTATAGCCGACAACGCTGAGTGCAACGACTGTGCCATCGATGAGACTATTGAACACATATTGTGTTACTGCCCGACATACGCAAACGAAAGGCTTCACCTCCGCACTGTTCTACATCAACTGGACGGAAGCGCTTTCACAGCCGAGAAGGTATTGTGACCATGGGGCTGCCCATCACAGCTCCGAAAGGCAACGAAAGCGTTGTTGCGTTTTCTGAAGGACACCAGACTGATACGTCGTTTGTGATGCCAAACGTGGAACTGTCACGTCGGCTCAGTGACTTTTCTCTCCTCCTCTGTAACTTTTCTTCCCTCTCCCCCCCTTCCCCCGCTCAGGGTAGCCTACCGGACCTCAGCCCAGGTTAACCTCCCTGCCTTTCTTCTACTCTTATTCTCTCTCTGACCATCACTATACCGTACAAAGGGAATGATCAGCTGAAATGGTTTGAATAGCACGTGGTTGTATAGCCTGCAGCAGAGGTCGTTTATCGCTCGCGGCAAAACAAGCAATATCGACCCAACCAACCTTCCGACCTTCCACTACCCGCCGATTTCAGTTTCGATGCCGATAGCAGCACGAGTACGACACGCTCGGAGGCGCCGAGACGTGGCGTTTGCGCAAGAAGAAGACGACGACGACGCCAACCGCGGCGGAAACGGCCGGTGAAGGCCGAGGACGAAACCATCGGTGCGCGTAATGACGCGTCTTGGGCCGCCTCAGAGACGAACGAAGGCAGAAAGGCTGCGGCGCGCGCACAAGCAAATCCGAGGCAGCACGTGGTCAGTCCTTTTGACCAACGCATTGTGAGCGGGCGCAGGAAAACGACATTCAAGCGTTGCACCGAGTGTCGCCGAGGAGGCTTCGCGTGAGGTGACGCTTGACGGGCAGCTAGACTCGCGTCCCTTCGTGCGTGCTCGCCTTGCCTCCTACTTTACCTCGAAACTTCTTCGTTTGCTGTCTCGCTTTTGTAGTTTGACGGACGTTGTGGTGAGAGTGGTTGGTTTGTCCATGCAAGGACGCCCAAGACATTGAAGTACGCATAAACACGCACGCTTAGTTTCGTCACTGCGCGGTTAGACTGGAATGGAAGGATGGACACAGCTTAGCGCTGCCGTGACCTGAACGTGCAACAGCGCCTCTATGACGCTAACCCACGACAGTGGCCTGCGTAGGTGCTGCGCGACTGTGTCCGGCGCAGCTGCGGTACAGGTGCACTATACGCGACCAGCTGCGTAACGTGAGTCACGAATGCGTAACAGCGGCCCCCCCTCTTAAGCAGGCCTCGTGAATTGACAGGCTTTATTGCCAATGGTATGCAGGTTTAAGCACGCTTTGTGACTCCCCAGTGTACTGGAGTTGAAATGCATAACGTAGTATGCGACATAGGTGGCTTTAGACAATAACGACTGTCTTCGCGCAATGTCAGTGCATTATATAGGACGCTGGGTACGGGCACTGCGCTTTAAAGGGGTTCGGTGTGTGGTATAACAGCTGGCCGTGTCATTTAGGACTTACAAAAGCGGCGAGTTTTGTACGCGCGACGCAGCGAACCCGCGGTGTTCGAGCTAAAGAGCTTGGATAGGCCAGTATCTTCTGAATGCAAGGTGTCCTTGAAACAACCTAGATCGATCCAACCGTAAAAGCGCCAGCCCATTGCCAGAAACCTAGACAAACTTACTAAACCTGCGTGTAGGGGACTTAAGCAAAAATTTACTCTCGATTCACAAGCGTACATTACAACCATAAAGTTTGCTCACGGTCTTGTGGGAACTGTTTCTTAATTTACCATTGCATGCAGCTGCCAATTACCGAGACTGATGACAAAACATGGGTCAGATACAGCGGAAGATGCAGCATGATTCGGGAACTTCAGCTTGTGCTGACTGGAAAACGTTCGAGAAAAACTGGTACGATCATGAAGTTTGTATTTCACAAAACTTTTTCTATAGCAATCGATTACTCATAGCGCCAGATGCGAAACAATATCAGCGACAGCGCAGGTTCGAAAGAAACTGAAGTTTACTACGAACCTAAAAAATACATATAGAAAAAGAGAATGAGCGCGTGCAGCCTTGATCGAAAGCCCGAGAATCATTTGCTCCTTTCGAGCGGTATAAAAAACCCATTCGAAGAAAGCAGGTGTCAGTAACAAGTATATATAAAACATCGCGACTTCAACGCACACCTTCGGGGCTCGGACAGTGCGCTTTTACTGCGGCGTCGCGCAGAAACAATGAGTCGGCCATCATTAGGGACACCTTGACCACCGTCCTCCATTCTTTCTTCCTTTTTATTCGCCATTGTTGTATCCGCTCGCGCCGTCTTCGGGACAGTTCGCTAACGAGGTACCGAAAGAACGATCGGAGAGCCGCTCCATCGGCATCGCCCTGGGGCAATGAATAAGCCATGAACGTTCGGCTTACAGGGGAGACTGGGACTGGGAAAGGAAAGCTCGTTCTTGCAGCCGGCGCCGCCGCCGATGAAAGCGAAATGTGGCGAATAAAGCCACCCCCCCCTCGCCCCCCCCCCCTCCCCCCCCGTCCTATTCGCCGCTCTCTGGACGTAAGGTTCCCGCCGCCTGTCGTCCACCTGCGCAGCCGTATTCACCGCAGGGAACGAACTAGCGAGATTCTATTGGAGCACCTCCTCCCTAGCCTTTCCTTTACATCAGCGCGCCCCGCCGAGCCTGTGCTGATCGATTCTCGTTAAAATGAATGTGCTCCATTACGAAACTAGAGGCAAGAAAATGGGGACATTGGGAGTTTGGCGAGACTTGGGCCGCCGCTAAATGCATTACCGAAGGCGTTCAAAAAGATGTTATTCCTTTTCTTTTACACTTCGTTCTGACAGGAGGAGACGAGGACATGAAAGCGAATTTGATAACGGTAACCTTTATATTTTTACTGGAGACGCGTGCTCGGTTGAAGGTGGTTTGTCCTTTGCGCGTAACGACGTATGGTGACGGCCACGCTTCGCGGTCAGTGGAAGCGCATGAAAGCTAATTAGGCAGGAAAACCAAATGTTGACCCTCGCAGCAGCGAAACTATATTGTCGCCCAATAGCTGACCTTTACATTGGGAGCAAAACCCGTCAGCTGCATCGATGAGCACGATTTCTCGCTTACCAGAGATGTTCACAACAAATCATCCTAGTTTAAACCAGCTAAGTGTATATATTCCACGATTCTTTGGATGAGGAAGTCGCGATAATAAGCTGCGCTTGAAGCAGCAGATCTTTTTTTTTTTCAACTAAAAATCGAGCGCTTAGCTTCAATACCCACGTGTAAACATAACTTCTGTTTCGCACGCATGTATTGAGAGCCCGCTGACAAGATTATTGGAGGAACTCCGGTAAGATAAGCCATCAATAATAATAATAATAATAATAATAATAATAATAATAATAATAATAATAATAATAATAATAATAATAATATCCGGGATTTTACGTCCCAAAACCACCATATGAGAGACGCCGTGGAGGAGAGTTAAGGAAATTTCGACCATCTGGTGTTCTTTAACCTGCAGTGACGTCGCACAGCACACGGGCCTCAAGCACTATGCCTCCATCAAAATGCGAACGCCGCGGCCGGGATCGAACCCAGGACCTTGGAGTCAGCAGCCGAGCACCATAACCACTGCTCCACCGCGACGTTAAGATAAGCCATCAGCGACAACCTAGGGAGAGCGCTTGCGGTTGTATTTTGCAGATGCAGAACCAGGGGTCAATTTTATCACACGCAACGTCAAGAAACCACGCTCCGGTGTGACGCCTTTTATGAGCCTTGAACTTTGTGCACATAGAGCAACGGCACTTCGTATCCCCGTGTCGTTAATATTATTACTTGATATGCGTGCACAAACACACAAAGGACACAGAGGAAACAGGGAGAGAGCAGGCGGTACAACTGCCACTCAGAAGTGCGTATATTTTGAGCACCTTTTGCGTTTCGAACATCAGTATATGCATCTCCGCTTAAGAGTAGCTTTGGCGGTCATCATTAATTTAATTGGTATCACTTACAAAAAGCGGCCGCTTCAATATAGTCACCTAGCCAGCTTGAACGAATCAGGTTTTACTGCTTTCTGTTTCAGTCTAGATTATGACTGTCTTTTTTGCATCTCTTTGGTATCTTTTTTATTAAACCCCAATGTTAACTACATCGAAAACCTTTAATGATCTCGGCTCAATCTCTTTCTTACATACGCAACTTTTTTTCACCAATGTTCTAAACCTATCACTTATCTATAACGCTCATCTTAAAAGCTTTCACTGACATCAAGCATCAGCGATTGCGGAAGGTGTACGTCGGTTCCTTTGCCTGACGCCGGTTCATAATCGTCAAATGTTATAGGCCACACCCGGTACACATACAAATCATCGTAAAAAACCAACAAGCTAAAGTTCGCACGCTTCTCAAATACAAATCATGTTTTTTTCATGCATTAGTGTCGTTATTTGTTTATCCTGGCAGTACCAGGAACAGTTTGCTGATCTCATTTACGACGCCAAAACAACGCTAAAACAAAACAGCACTGGGAACCCTTGTGACAGCGTTGTTTTTTTGCATGGCAAGCGCTCTACAGCAGGCGAGACACACACTCAACCGAGATGACACGATTGCTGACACAGCTACGGTCACAGCGTCATGACTTTCCATTATTAAGGCGAAAGCTTTAAAATATGCCTCATCAAAAAGTGATCGTCGACGCCGTCAACACGATCGATCCAAAAAGTCAGGGTTGATGACGTCACTATGGCGTCACAGATTGGAAAACTTTATTACGTCATCATGACGTCGCATAATGACGTAATCTTACGAAATCATCGCATGGTCAAAGGCGGGCTGATCCCGGAGGCCGCGCAAAACCAGACGCGATGCAGATAGCTTGCAATGACTCCAATCCAAGAGGCGGTACATAACCACGCGCAAAAAGCTTTCGACGGTGAGGGGCAATGATCAATACATCGATTGTGCAGAAAAAGAAGCAGACGAAGATGGCCTTCGCCTTCGAGACATCTTAGGCAAATGAATAGGGAACCCTGTGAGATTTTTTGGTTTTTTTCCCCTTATCTGCTGCGCTAGGACACCTTGCTAACAATAGCAAAGAGATAAAGAAAGTCGAACAGGTTTCGTTCCCGACCGTACGCACAGCACCGTACAAAGGTGGTGCGTGTACAGTGCTGGAGTACAGAAGGCAAACGGGAAAAGTCCCGTGGTCACTTATGTATTTGCCTAAGACGACCGGAAGGCGAGAGCCACCTTTTTCTTCTCAGTATTGGTCCTCCTTCAAGAGGACAGAGGAAATGAAACACGAGGCAGAGGCTGAGTCCTCGGGCAGTGCGAGCTGTTTCTGCCTTTTAATGATGACCAACCAACTCCAGACGTGTTTTTGGATTCTTTGTCGCATCTTTTTGCTTGCGTCACAAGGCACTGTGTAGTAGCGTTCATCCGCAATGCAAGAAGGAAAAGAAAACGAAGCGGCACAAAAACGAAGTGGGATACAGCTATAAACGTGCAGGATCAGCCCGCCGAGTCCCACTGGGTCGGTCGCTTTTGTTTACGACGCGCCGACCTTTTCCCGGGCCCGTTGGCTCGCCGCAGGAATTTCGTTCTGCAAACCGCAGCGTTTGCTACAGGCCGAACCTTGGCCCGGAAACGTGCTCGGTCCTTCGCACGGACCACCGAACCACGCGTCGTGTTATGGGCGAATAAGAGCAAAGCATGCAACCCGTTTAAAGCTCCCAGGCGTTCGCCGCGCTATGCGGCACGCCCGAAGTCTCGCGGTGTCTAGAAATAGCCTCGGTAAAGCTGTGCCAGCCTCGATCACTCCCGCGCTTTTGCCGTGTGCGCGCTTGCTTGCCCTAGTGTGCGTTTGTGTGTGCGTATACTCGCTTGAGTGCGCGTATGCGTGCGTGCGCTTGTGTGAGCGTGCCTTAAGTGCGGTGCTAAAGCCTGACAGTATGCTCTGTGGATGAGCGCGATGCCACTGCGTGCTTGTGCGCCTGTTTCAGCGTGCGCGTGTGTGCCAGCGTGCTTCTGCGATGCACGGCCCTCACTGCGAGACGCACGGGTGCAGCCGACGGTGCAAGTGCAAGTGGCAGGAGCCTGCAGAGGCGCTCGCTGGCGCGTGTCTCGAGCACGGTCTTCTGCGTACCTGCGACGGTGCTCACGAGCGAGTGACTGCGGCTGGTTGTATAGGCCCTGCAGGCGGTAAATAATCGCCGCCGTTGCCGCACGCGCTGCAGTGAGCCTTAAATAGAGCAGACGCGCACGAGCGAGCAGCGCAGGCCCTCCCTCGCCGCTGTGGCCTCGCGCGGCGCTATGATTGATCTCGACGGCGATTGCGGTGCGTGCTTTGGCTTCGTGCCGGGACCGCGGTGTCTCGGTTCCCGTCGTCGGTCCCATCTGCGTACTGATATTTGAGCTGTCGCGACGGCTGCGTTAACATTAGTATTGGCGGCAGGAGCTGCTGAGGCAGTATGTGTAGGGCTGTCTAGGTGGTGAAGTTGCGAGCAGCAAGTATTCATTCCCTGAGGTATTTAGTTCGCCACAGTACCGCCCGTCTATAACGGCGGCACTACGTATGCTTCGCGAAGCCCCGGATATGAACTTTCATGTAGCCTCCAAATGAATATGTTGCGGTGAAACCATACGGCAGTAGCAACGGATTCGCTGGTTCCGAGGCTCCAAAAGCCACGTCTACCCACCCTGCACACCTGTGCGCTGCGGGCTTGGTCGCTTGGCCTCTCGCGGCAGAAACTTGCCGTCGTGCCAAGCTTTGTTGCGAGGCATAAGCAAACCATGGAGTACAGATGGCAGTGGCGTAGCGAAGGGGAGGGTTGGGGGGGGCTCAAACCCCCCGAAATTTTTTTAGTTTTGCTTGCGTATATATGCACGCACACATACAAACGCACGCACGAACATACATAAAGTATGGTTGAACCCCCCCCCCCCCCCCCGAAAAAAATTTCTGGCTACACTACTGACAGATGGCAAAGAGAAAACACTTTACACACACACACACACACACACACACACACACACACACACACACACACACACACACATATATATATATATATATATATATATATATATATATATATATATATATATATATATATATATATATATATATATATATATATATATTATAAGAAGGCGCGTACTTCGAACTGGCTTGGTGTACCATGTGCATAGTAAACGTATCGTAAAGGAACTTTGCCTTTCAAGAACTTCACTGCGCTCACGAAAAATTCTTTTTCCAAATGCTAGAAGAAACTGAGAGAAAGCAACAAAAGGTTGGAGCTCCAGTTATTGAGTGGGAGCATGTGACGAAAGGCGCATTTGCATACCGTGCACGACATAAAACCAATAAAACGCTTGCCGTTTTGGTATCTTACGAGCCCGATCATCATGAGTTGGCTTTCATGACAGCCGCGCTTGCACTGGCAGCAGCAGCTGCAGCAGCAGCAGTATTACGCCTTGCAAGTGCGGTCATTCGAATAGAGGTAACACTAATCTAACCTTGAGCAAGCTAGCCACGCACTAAAATTTCACGATAAATTCGGCTCCGGGAGGGCTAGTCTCCCGGCCCCCCACCTCCTTTGACCGCAACAAAGACCTAAAAAAAAAAAGTTTGCGTTTCTCTTTACACTGAATGTGTGCCGCTGCATTGATCCGATCATCCCAGCAGCTTTTCCGGTTAATCCGCTACAGTGGGTGTGAGCCAATCTGGAACGAAAACAAAAAACACCTAGGCAACTTTAGGGAAGGAAAGCGAAACTATGCCCGACCACACATTTGCAAAACAGCGCAATACTTTATCCGCTGCGCTCTTGGAACGCGAGGATCCATACATCTACATTCGCTTCGTCACCGTGACACTGCAGTTCCCAGCGCTCCCTCGTTGATGTTTCCGCGCACGCTCGCGACTCTTGAATCGAGAAAAAACGAGAAAGCGGAAACAGTTCACTAACGTTTCTTCACCGAATCGTTGCATGTGACGGAAGCAGAGGGGGAAAAAAAAAAAGCGAGTTAACAGAAACCGACGAGGTAAGTTGGAAGCGCATTTTTTCTATTTTTTTCCGAGGCGTTTTTCGAAAGCGCCGCCGCGGCCCCCGTCGGCGAGAAACGCGGGTGTGATCGATGGGAGGAACAAAGCTGTCGAGAGAAGCGCGCGCGTGCTTGCGTCGGCGCCAGGCGGCCGCCGTAAAGCGCGCTGTTTGCGTAAGCAAATCGCCAAACGCGAGGCCTCCTCCGCCACGCGAGATTGCAGAGTCCCCGCGGACCGCTTCTTCTTCTTCACGGTGAAGGCGGAAGAAGAAAGCGAGTTGCCAATGTTTTTTTTTTTTTTTTTTTTTTTTTTTTTTTTTTTTTTTCCTAAGCCGAGCGCGTTCCACGTTGGAGCGTTTCCACAAAGAGTACAGAGTAGAATGGATCGAGCTTCGTACGCGTGCTTTTCAACCGTAGAGACTTCGACAACGTACGCAAAGAGCATGTATGTTGAAACCCAACCGGGAGAAACGGCAATGCTGCTTCAATACAGCGAGTTTTGGCGATGAGAATAATTGAGAAGCTATAGAGGATACAAGAAATTAGTCGAAACGCCTTCTGGGTACATCCATTCACGCTTCGTTCTGGGTACGGGTTTCTTCGAATAAATAACACTTTAAACTGAGCAAACCTAGTGTAGCCTATTCAAAAGCCGCGTTTCACTTATCGTTCGCACACAAAACCATTGGTAACACCGTAGTCAATGTGTGCCTATATGGTGAATGCCGCATTTGAGTGTCTTCTATACCTTCTGAAATTTTCGAAATCGAAAAAAAAAAATCCCTACGTGAGCATTCGTGCACTACTCTACGTAACATGCGATATGCTCCATGATTCGCCAGAACGACGTACATCTATAGAGCTTCTCATTGAAGCAGCCGTACGTTGTCAGATCACAGATGTTGAAATTGTTGGATTGCCACTGGAGCAACTCATGAAAGAGATTGCGATGTAGGGCTAATTTTTTTGTTCAGCCACCTTATTGAGTTTCTTGACTGCGGGATGTTCTAAAAAATAAATAAATAAATAAATAAATAAATAAATAAATAAATAAATAAATAAATAAATAAATAAATAAATAAATAAATAAATCGTCGTATGTAAGACACGTATCACACTTCTACTGTAGGGCTTCGAGCCACGCGAATGAGCGCGACTGGCAAGCCGGCTGGAGCAACACTCGAATCAATCTGTAGCTGCGGGCTCATACGCTATTTGCGAGATCAGCGCCCTAAGCTACTTTGTAAACCGATGTCTTCGCCGGTCTCGTCTACTTCGCTGGCTCTCCTTACATCCGTATCTCTTTTTTCTTTTCCTCTCTATCTCTCGTTCTTTCCAGAGCTTAGGCATTAGCTTGGATTAGCAGCGTCATTCAACCGTCTATATAGATCTCATCGATGCTGATACTCTTTTTGTATTGCTATTTCGTTAGCTCTTCTACAAGCACAACGATCTGTGCACGCAGAGCTCTACTTCGACTGCCTCGTATGGGTTGCGCTTCGGTAACCATAGACGACTTTACGAAAGACATTCGGGCGCTGCCATCTTGGGTTGCTAAAGGAACGTTTACTTATTTTAGATGTGAAGCATCTTATGGCGAAGCTTAATCCGGTGGTGGTGGTGGTGTGCCGGCGTGACCACCCTTACTGCGCATGCGCAAACCCTTTCAAAAAAAATAAAAATAAAAAACCTCCTCTCCCCCCTCTCTCTCCACTAGGCATCCCTCCCCGCGGCAACCACACCCTCACTGCGCATGCGCCTCCCCTCCTCTCTCCCCTCTTGCGCTCCCCCCCCTCTCTCCTCTAGGCATCCCTGCCCGCGGCGTCCACACTCCCACTGCGCATGCGCGTCCCCCCCTCTCTCTCCTCTCCTACGCTCCCCCCTCTCTCCTATAGGCATACCTGCCCGCGGCGTCCACACTCCCACTGCGCATGCGCGTCCCCCCCTCTCCCCCTCTCCTACGCACCTCTCTCGCCTCGCGACGCCGACGCCGGCAGCGTCTGCTAGCGAGTTTCTTGGTTGAAAAAACCGACTACTCGCGCTGTACAACCGCGCCACCCCGTATATATGGCAATGGATCTTGACCTCCAAGGTGGTGCCGGTGGGAGATTTCTCCTGTGCGTTGTTGAACAATAAAAATTCGCAGCGTGCGCGTTAACTAAAAGCGGAGTGCGGGTCTCTGTGTCCAGTCGGAGTATTCTGTCTCTCATTGCCCATTAGAAGCGATTGGCATGTTCCAGGAGGAAACACTGCTCCATCACTGCCTGCTTTGCGCCTCCCCAGTTTTCTCTCCTGCGCAACGCTGCGATGAGGGCCAGCGTCAACGCCGCCGCCAGTGTAAGCGTTAGCGCCCGCTGCTTCACATCTACACATGGTTCCCTTCAGCGGGAGATGGTGTAATTTTTGTACATCGTGACGCGAACTATTAAGGCCATGAGACGTCTAACGCACAAATCCAACCGCTTTTGTGCGTATGCGTCTGCCGTAGCAATGTTCGTTTATAGCTGGTAGAGATACGAATGAATTAATTGAACCTTTACTTCATGGAAGAGGACGGCTCTCGGCCGCAGTTTGGGAGGATTGTTGGGCGAACGGCGTAAGTATATTAAACTTGCATCAGTTCTTGTGAATTCATCGAATTCATCCGTCCTCTGTACGTGTTCAGTAGAGTCGCTCTGGCACGAGATGGTCGACCACTTCTAGACCATTCGAAACATGCCACTTATACCACAATTTACAAGAGATTTTTGTGCTTCATCATTACATTGTAGCACACTTCCTAAGGTTCTTATGTCGTTGCGTGGCAGGTGTTGGATGTTGGATCTTGCTCCAAATGAGGTCGTCTAAATCTGCTCTTCGTGTCCTCTTCGTGTGCTCCGTCCTGTTCGCGCTGAAAAGGTTTTACAAAATCGGCTCTGCACAATTCCTGACAGTGTGGGCGTCGAGGAGAAGTGTCTGAAATTTCTTGCCTGCCTCCAATCCATCTGTCAAGCACATGTGGTGTGTATGCCGCATTGGCCATAATCTTGTTCAGAAATATCTCTTGCTGACGATGCAAAACGGCAAGGTGAAGCCCAATGCCACGGCACAGGCACCCATGCTTAACATAGTACATACTGAGCACGAGCGGAGAGAATGCCAACGCATCGCGTCGATGGCGCGAAAATTCCGTCCATTCCAGGGCATCAGTACTAACAAACTCGCGTCTCTTCTTCAAGGCTAGCAACGTGGGAAACACACATAGACCGGCGCAAAGCAAGAAAAAGAAGCGCTGAGAGAAAATGGCGACGACATAAAGAGCAGAAAAGTTCGAAAATACGCATAAAGGAAGTAAGCTAAGGAGGGCGCATACGCATAGGCGGCGCGTGATAAAATCGCGCATAGCATCACGCAGCCGAGCGCTGGCAGCCGGCGCCGGCCGCCCGCCCCGTGCGTTGAAGAATGCAAACAAGACGTTTTTATCAACGTACGCTCTAAAAGCTTTATCTTAAGTGTGAGCTTCATATATTGTGCACTTATTGAGAATCGGTTGGGTATAGAACCCTCTCACGTGTGTGCCCTTCACTTCGCATCTCCGTCAGCTCCCACAGGCATTTAACCAAACAACACGCCGGTGACGCTCGCGTAACGTATACCGATGGTCTTTGCGGAGATCATTAGAACACTGTAGTAAAAAAAAAAAAAAAAAAAAAAAAAAAAAAAAAAAAAAAAAAAAAAAACGACGCAACCGGAAACAGCGGACTTAACAACACTTGGACAAATCCCTGCTTTTTTGTAGGTAATTTGTTTTCACTTTATCACCCGTTTATTTCAACGGATTCGAACGAAAAATAAACAAAATAACGCACCTATCAGTCCAGTATAGTAAACTAAACTGCGAACATTAATCCGTTCATATAGACTGTCTCGGAGCTCCGTGAACATGCTGTTAGCTCAACGTCGCGGGTTCGAACCCAGCTGCGGCGAGCGCAATTTGATGCAAGATAATTGCAAAAACTTTCGCGTAAATAGGTTTAGGTGCTCGTTTAATTCAGACGGTCGAAGTTCAAGCGAAGTCCGCCATTATGGTGTGGCTCGCGGTTCGGTCCTGGTTTTGACGCCTAGGCTCGTAATGAGAATAAGTAACGAAGGTACTACTTACAAATCGATAAAGCAAGAAAAGAAAGGGTAATGGCTGATGTAGAGCTACTTAAGACAATAATTTTTTCCAACTAAGCGGCCTTAAGAGATGAACAAACAGAACAGCCGTATCGTCTTATAAATTTGCCATAAATATATGTATTCAGGTGTGCATATCTTCGTATATGTTAAGTATATATTACGTGTGTGCTTCTGAATACACGCTACTTTGAAGCCAGCGCTTGTCACGTTTAACTACCTTCTCTGTCCTTGTTTTTTTTTTTTTTTTCGCAGTTCTACGAGCCAACATTCAGCTTTTGCCAACTCGCCCTCTCCGCCGTACTTAAGCACTACATAACTCAGAGCCAAGAAACCATAGCGTGCAAAACAAGATCAACTCACAGGCGTTCATATAATCCTTCTAGAGCAATAGAGACGACAGCAACTCGACGGTATGCTTAACAACAGCACCAGCAACAGGAACAGCAACAAAAGCAACATCAACGGCAGCGACCACAACAATAGGCTTTAACAAATATTTTCGCGGTTTCACTCATTTGACGGCGTTATTACAATCGGAAATGCAGCAAGAGAGAATCCTCATTCATACTTTCTCATCTCCTAAGCTCCATAATATGCATTATTTACCTAAATACTTCCTAGTCCTCTCCAATCATCTATCCTATATACAACGATGGGAACATCCCTTGACGTAAGGAATGCTATAGATAACGCTAAATCCTTTACAGGCAACTTCGCGAACGAGAACAAAGCCCGTCGTAATGGTGCCGGGTTGAAAGATGATGGATGCGCTCGAACAGCTAATTTCCTTCCCATAAGGTCGCGCGCTGCTGTGTAGGCAGTGGCATCCCGGTATTGCTGGAATGCAGGTCACAACGAATCGTCTGCTCCTCACGGCACGGCAAATACGGGGTAATCCGTGGGTGCGTGGAATTTAGCGATCGGGGCAAATGTGGGCACAGTATACAGCGCGGACGTGCTCCTTAGCGCTCTGCTCACGCCAGATTACTCGCAAAGCGCGTGCTGCTCTAGACCTATTCCATGTTCGTAAACAGCGGTAGGCGCCGTCGACATATTGAGGCGCTTGTATCGACGTCGCAGCGCGCAGGCTCCGCCCAGTCCAAAGCTCGCCACCGCACCGCCCTCTATGATGACGTGACAACTGGCACAGCAGCTGCAAAGCTGCCTCCGAGCACAGCGTGTCGGGTAGCCTCCCGCGTGAGCATAGCGTGTCGGGTAGCCTCCCGCGCAACGCGCGAGAGGCTCCCCGCTGTCGACGGCGCCTACCGCTATTTACAAACACGGAATAGGTCTATAGTCTATGGATCGCACCGTTAGTTCTGTGCAGTTCTGCGGAGTTGTGCGCAAAAACATCTGATTCACTGAATTGACCTTGCTTATCAGAGAACCCTGGCTTCTTAAGACACTTAAATCTCGAACGGGAAAGTTTTTCTTCGTGACATAGGGATGAATATATAATTGAAAGATAGAAGGCAACAAGCGACGCCATAGGGCACTGATATGAGGACGAACGCGCGACTACGCGTACAGTCGATTACATTATTTAAATAGTGCGCCGTCGTTTACTCTATTGCTTTCATGCTATGCAAGGTACACGTTCAGGTAATGTTTATTAGGCCTAAGTTTATGCACCATGCAAATGTCTCAACTTCAATTTCATGCAAATTAGTTATTTATGGGATACACCGTCCGCCAACTTGTGCGAGCACCAGTAAATGCGGACATGCAATGCGAGACTTCTACGCTGTGCTGTCGGAAAGACAAATAAGATATATGGTGTTTGTCAAGCGAGCGAGTTTTTTTTATTTATTTCATTTATTTCATTTTTTTTGGACAATACAAATGCATTGCCCGCGGTCAGGACAAAAGGAGGTAGTTTGCCTCCTGACGTGGTCCTGCTCGCGCTGGGCGTAACAGCAGCAATGCTTACATAGCCATGCACAATTGAAAAGAACAATGCATACACAATCAAAATACAAATGAATGCACTAAATGTACATAATCACCAAAGCAGCCGTCAGCTTGACAACAGAACAACTCTGTACTACAAGATGCCCAGACAAACAACAACAAATACTACTATTTGACATAGTTGCCGCATCTGGGCAACGAAATCGAACTTTGAAGTGAAGGCAGGTCGATATATCCCGTGCGAAGTTCCCATACAGAACGCACGGTAAATCATTTATGTAATGTGCACTGTTCTGACACGCCGTAAGCTTACACATCAACAATTGTGAGACGTTCTATACTTCGCTATAGTTGAATAATAATCATTCCCGTGTTGAACTTGGCGCAAGCAACAAGCCCTCTCCTTTTGCAGATGCATTTTACTGCGCACGATAATTTCTTTAACGCGAAAGTGTTTTATGTCGGGGTCCACGAAGATTTCAGTGACGTATTTCCGTCACGCAAATGACGTCCAAGAATGCCAACGATCAGATGGCAAAGAAAAGAAGTTCCGTCAACGAGAGTCGAACCCACGACCTCTTCCTTTTATATCTCACGCTGTTTTCTTCGTAGGGCAGCTTAAACTCTTAAGTTATTCGGTGAAATTGATCTACAGTGATACCCGTCCTGTTAGCCTAGCGTCTAAGGTGTTGTACTACCGAGCTAGAGGGCGCGGGGTTCGACTCCCGGCCACGGCGGCCGCATTTCGATGGGGGGCTATATGTAAAAACACCCACGTGCTTAGATTTAGGTGCGCGTTAAAGAACTTCAGGTACTCCAGGTTAACCCAGGAGCCCCTCACTACGGCGTATCTCATAATCCTAACTTGATTTGGCGTGTGAAAGAATCCATGAATAATTCATTAGATTTAGTGAGCTGTGGGGGGTCCGTGCGAAATGGATGGCGCGACAGCGGCCTGTTTCACCCCGGTGGAAATCCATCTTCGCTAATACAGTATTTCCCATGCATGCCTGTTGCGACACGAGATGGAATGTGACGGTATTCAGATCGTCTACCGCACTTCGCACGTGGAGTTGCAGGGAAGCAACCGCCGGCAACTTTGGCAAAGCTTATATAGTGAACATAGTTAACGAAGGACCGTATTAAAAACGTATTCGCGTGTGCGTGCGTGGGTGAATACACGCGTGCTTGCGGTCATCGGGATTTTCTTATAGAATTAGCGTGCCTCTCACGGCCCTGCCGATACGGCACGCACGCTTTGGCGCGGCTTATGCAAATTACTTCTCTTAAAGAATGCACGCAGACTTACTTGAAGGACTCATTAAACTGTCGTAGAAGTGCGCGTGTGAGGTGGGAGTGTGGGTTCCCGCTGAGTACCCAAAGTCTCTTGCGCGCTGCGCCTTCAGACAAAGCCGCGTCGCGGTAATGATGTAGCGCTCGAGTGCGCAAAAGAAAAGAAAAGAAAAAAACTTGAGAAAATTAACGATCCTGTGCGTGAATGCCCCGGAACTTGGCACCAGAAAACAAATTGTCGTCGTGTCAATTCTCGTTGACCGCTACACGCACTACACACGTGTTAGAAATGAAACTGACATTCAAGCTGCATGCCCTCGCGCGCTGGCGGGAGTGAGGTATGTCAACTGACCGATTGGTTAGCCGACCAGCCATACCTAACAAGTTTACAACAGTTTAAAGTGTTGATTGATCGATTGCCTGAATGCGTTTACTTCTCAGACTATGGTAGCCCTTCGAGGCTCGGAAGCTGAGAATATATACGCATTAGAATATTCGGTCCTATACAAACAGCTTCGTGTTTATTTTGTCGACCTGAGCTTACTAACGAGCCCTTAAAGATAAAAAAAAAAAACACGAACAAGAGCATTCCTTGCATTGCCGCCGCTGCTGTCGGAATTCGACAGCCGAGGCCAAGCGTTTAATAGTGACCTCGTGATAAGCGCTGCAAATGCCGTATTCAATGAGATGCCGGGTACAGGCACTTGATTATAGTTCAGCTAATGTAGAGTCGAGTAGGCTTGTCAGTGGTGCATTAAGACTGAACATAAGTATAAAGCAAAGGTCGTTATAAAACCTGCAGTCGTCTACTCTAAACCAACCTACGCCCCAAACCTACCCGTTTACTTTTCTACTACCAGTTATTGCTGTTATCGCCAGCAGCGGTCATCTGCAGCTGTCAAACAGAATCGACCCAAGACACAGAGCGTAGAGATGCGGCGATACAAAAGAAGTAGCCCACGGACTACGAATACTTGATTATGGACCAGCAAGTTTCACAGGTCACTTGCGCAGCGTCTTACGCAGGAACAACGAGGGCGAGCAACTATTCAAGGATATACAGTGCCGTAATGGCAAGCTATGCGATAAAGAAAAAGTGACGCGAGCACAGGGACTGGACCGCCGCATGACACGATTAGCTTACATACACGGAATACCGTAGATGCCTCAAAAGAAACACAAGAAAAAAAATGAAACAAACAAAAATAGCAAATGCAGCGAGAAAAATCAAGAAACGAAAGCAATTAAGTGGCTCGTGTCACAGTAGCAGCCCACTGAACTCTTTGCATATAGCCAGAGGACGCGGCATAGTATGTGCAACCCAAGCTAGACTTCAGATACGGTCAGCCCGCATTCCCTATTCCATCGAAATAAATGGACGCGCGACGTAATAAACCCAATCGCGCCAATAAACTAACGCTGCCCTTAGGATGCAGACCCTTCGCCGACCTAATATCTCATTCCTATACGACCCGACACTTGCGGCGCTCTCGGCAGTACTCTCTGACAGCTCGCCCAAAAGGTCGGTCAACCCGAGATGCGAGCGAGGGGGGATGAGGGAGGGTGAGATGGCTGATTACTCTGACGACATCGCGGATATCCAGGTCGCTTTATCCATTAGCGGTCTCTGCGAAGGCGCGGGCCTATACACAGACCCAGTTGGCGCGAACAAGCGTCTGCGGAGCCCGGCCACTGAAAAGGCCACAACTGACGTGCCGGTCACGTAAAAGGCCCGCCGCTGCACTCATGAATTTTCGATGAAAAGGTCATCGAAGTACTCGATGCAGCCTCGTTGGGAATCGGAGATGCCCGCCGCAGACGGCTGCTCCCAGAAGGCCACCTCGCCGCGTCGAAACGAGCTTGTTTTCGCTACGCGAATAACGTCCATTTATTCTTTTGCCCTCGCCCGTCTTCGTAGTCACGTAACACGAGTCTGACCTGGAAAAGGTCACTGCGTGGACGGGAACGAGCTAACGGAGACGATTTCGAAAATTATGACGGCAAACTATATAAGGGTTCTCTTATTACATAGACGTATGATGGAATATCGAAGTGTTCGTGTTCTATCGAATATGACTATTCGAGCAAACTGGGGCAATGAACATTGAGTCGAATATACAGTTGTTGTTGTTTTTTTTTTTCGCGGTTATAAAAGAACAATATGAAGGGTCTAAGTGATAGTTGGAAAAGCGTTATTTTTTATATCTTTCGTAAATGTGATATGATATACGGTAATTATTTCGATTAATTTTGTAGCTCGTTCGCCGTCAATTAACAGCACACGTTCCCCGCTGCTGCTTCAGCCGATAAATGAGAGGGATGAACCTTATAGCTGCTCCGTGAAAGGCATGCTGCTACAGTTGGAATTACTCGAAATTCTGCGGAATTGAATTTTTGGCCAAATTGAAGCCTTTTAGCGTGTGTGAATTAAACGCGTTATCTAAACTCGGATCACACCTAGTCACGACGATATCAGAAATAGGTATTGTTCCGCAAAATATATTCCACGAGCCACAGCTACAACAATTTGTGTAGGCGGCGCACAACGTGGCGCCCGTGCATTCTCGTCGAAAATGAAGCCAGGAAGTTATTAATATTCAAATCGGTCTAAAAACCATTTGATGCGCGCAAGTCAACTATATATGCTAATAGGTAGCAGGCATGCATGGGAAGTTATAGGTACACACTGCCAGGAAGCACCCATGGTAACTATTTGCATATATTATGTCAGGTCTCAAAAGTGATATTTCCCCTTAGATCCAAGGATGAGAGAGAGAGAGAGACGCAGTTACTCGGGAACGGCATTATCGACCATGACCTTCTCATCATTCACGGGGCGGTCGTAACTATTCAGCCGATAAAGGCTGGCGCCTATTTCTGTGCGATATAATCTGAGAGCTCGATCGGCAGGGCTTGTTTTGACGAAAGCTTGCCAGCCACAGCAGTGGCTGAAAGCAATCAAAATAAATGTATGCCACGACGAAAGGCAGAGAAAACACGCGCTGACTAGAAGCTGAAAAGCTGCCAAAAAAAAAAATTAATAGCGTCCGATTACTATTACCGGTTACCGCGAGCTAAAAGGAATCAGGGAAACAAAACAGCACAAAAAAAGTGCTTAATATGGGCCCGCCTTATTCATAATACCCTTTACGGCTAACGTCTAGCATTTTGAAAACACTGCCGCATTTTATGCAGACCACAAATTGTGTCGCCAAATACTTTTTCCAGCGGTAGAGTTATAGTTAAAGGTAGTGCAGAATCGCTCTCGCACGCATAGGCTTTAACGAGCATTACTCAGACCACGCAACCTATTGTGATAACATCTTGGATTTTATTTGCCAAAACCACTACATGATTATTAGACACGTCGTAGGGGAGGACGGCGGAAATTTAGACCACCATGGTGTTTTTCAACGTGCACCTGAGCTCGTACACTGCACGGGCCTCTAGCATTTCGCGTCAGTCGAAATACGACCGCCACGGCCGGGATCGAACCCGCGACCACGGGTCAGCAGCCTAAGCACCGGAACCGCTGAACGACTATACGGCGGTCAGGCCACGCACGTTACAGTCTGGTAGCGACTTACTAAGTCGCATGTTAGCGTTACGTCGCTTACACTGGTATAGTGCTCAGAAGCACTACGTAAACAACAGAAACCAAAAAAAAAAAAAAGACAACCAATAACAACAATAATAACAAAACAAAACAAGACCACTAACGTACCGGTCCAGTGACGACGTACGAGCCCTTGTTGCTTCTCCACAGCATCGCGCCGGACAACACACGATGCAATATTGCATCCACGAAACAATCGCTGGAAAAGCGCACTCGACGACGTGGAACAAGACACGAATAAGGAGGGAGATAACGTAAGCGAGATGAGGAAGGGGTTTGCACTCGGGACAACTCCGTCGCAATCTCCGCCGACACGATCCTGGTAGGAAGCGCGCAACTGTACACAGGTAAGCATAAGGCACGTGGCGCCGTCTCCAAGAGAGTGCGGTGCGGTTGGTCACTACGGGAAGGCGAGCTCGGCCTGTATACAAGCGAGGAAGCGTGTAATAAAAACCCAAGCGGCGGCGGCGGCTGCAGGGCAAGCGGCGGCGACTTTCCGCCAGCGCAACAACTGACGTCTCCCCCACCTCGACCGCTACCGTCGCCTCGGCGGCGCAGCCTTTTCTTCTTCTTTCTTCCTTCCTTCCCTCTTTTCTAACACGCTGCATACAGCGAAGTCTTCCCTCTCCAGTCCAGTTGAGCGTTACACGCGCGCAAAGCGAAAGCGCAGCCGCACAGGTGTGTACAAACAAGAGGCAGCAAAAGTGGAGAGATGAGATGAGGAGCAGGAGGGAATTGGGAGAGACAGCACCTATTTCTCTCTCTCTCTCTCCGCCTTTACATAGCCAGTAGAAGAGAGGCAACAGGCTGAGGCAAACGGAAATGAAGGATGCGGAGACAACAAAGACAGTATTGGTGTAAGGGCCATATGGAGAGCCCGCGACGCTGGTGAGGAGGGGGGAGGAGGGGGGTGAAGCCTGTCTATGAATGTTTTTATTCATTTTAGTCGTCGAACTGGTCAAGCGTCCGCCGTAGAACACGCGCCTGACGTTGGGCGGAGAAGGGGACCGGTAGAGAAGGAGCGAGCGTCAGGTAACGGCGCCCGACGACCGGGCTGCGGAGTCCAGCGCGCAAGAGCGTTCAAACGGCACGGCGAGCACAGGCGCGCGTGCGCGCTTTAACGTTTCCCAGCGCGCTTGGGCGGCGACGTCGGTGCGGCGCGCCGCTTTCATTGCGCCAAGTGGGGCACGCGTGCCGAGGCACGGGAGAGGAACGCTGCCGGTTTTCAGGCCCGTCGGCACACGGCAGTCACGGAACGACCCACGGCCAGCAAGCAGCCAAGGCGTCTCACACGGCACAGTCGGCGAGGTAGACTGAATTGGCTGAATTGCCTTCTTGTACGCGTGCACCGCAAGCGCCCGCTTGCAAATCGGTCACATAACCGCACGTAAAAAGAAGAAAAAAAAAAGCAGACAGAATGTCTTACGACAATTCATCGTACTAAACGTGCAGCCATCGCACAAACTAATGAAAAGCCAGTCAGCCGTTGTATAGAATGACTATTTGACCACGTCTCTTTCTCCGCGTGTTGCAGCGGAGCTGTTATATGCGCTAGCTTCGAGGCGGATCGCTGCATGCGTAGACCAAGCGCGTAGACTACAAACAACAGAGATTGCCGTCTGGCCATTGGCCGCTGCCGGTTGTTATATGGTGGTGTTTTATATAGTGGCATAAAAGCTCTCTCCAGTACAACGTCTAAAGCCAATATGGAGTTTTCGTAAAAGGATGCTTTTAGGCGCTCAGTACAGGCGCCGCACCGGATTCAACTTTTGCAGAAGAAACTAAAACGAAGTACTACATCATCCTCTTAATAGGGAACGCGCCTTAGCTTGAAGCTGTGACTTGACTTATATACGATTCCAGAAAAGTTAACGCCTGACACGAACGTGCCCGATACGTTCACTGCGTTTCCTGCGGTGTTTTCACAACATTCGTTAAAATGATGTCAGGCGGTCAATTAAAACCACATTCCTGAATACGGGGTACAATGATATCAATATTTCATCAACTTATATATAATACACGGGATAACAGTACATTCGTCGCTTGTTACGGAATATGCAAGCCTACAATTAATAGTAATAAGTGGGGTTCAACGTCCCAAAACCACGATTTGATTTTGAGAGACGCCGTATAGTGTAGGGCTCCGAAATTTTGACTACCTGGGATTCTTTAATGTGCACCTAAATCTGCGTACGCGGGCCTCAAGCATTTTCGCCTCCATCGCAAATGCGGCCGGGATTCGATCCCCCCGACCTGCGGGTACAAGCCTACAATTACCATGTCAACCACCCCTCAGTGTATATGACGTACCGCAGGTGAACACGATGTCACTGGCTTCATTACCAATGAGAGGTGCGCTAAGAGGGGGAGTGTCGAGGCTCGGTGAAAGGGTGAAGCAATAAGAGGCGCACAAATATGGGTGAGGGTGAGCCTGAAGAAGGAGGATATGAGCTTCACTATCTCGACAGTGTTCGCGATGTAGAGCTGGCCGCACTGTCTTGTTCTTAGTGAAAGCATTGTATGTGCTGCCCGTCGATCTTCGCGTGAAATTCCAATTTCTGGCTATAGCATTCATTGTTTCGCCCTTGCGGCGAAACAGTGACTTTTTCTTTTCTTTTTCTTCCTTTATAAAGAGATAGACCTACTTCTCGCGGTGCAAACCTAAAGAACACCTCCGTGTACGAATCTGACATTTAACCTCAGCCACGGTCAAAACCGGCGAAAGACTATAGCGAAACAATTGTGCGGCGCGTTGGCGAAAACGAACGGAGGTTCAAACATGAACGGAGGTTCAAACGAGATTGCGCACCGGCGAGTTTCTCCGGCGCGTAATCTCGGAGGCCATGGTTCAAAGTAATAATAATATGTGGGGTTTTACGTCCCAAAACCACGATATGATTATGAGAGACGCCGTAGTGGAGGGCTCCGGAAATTTCGACCATCTGGTGTTCTTTAACGTGCACTGACATCGCACAGTACACGGGCCTCTACCATTTCGCCTCCATCGAAATGCGACCGCCGCGGCCGGGATCGAACCCGCGACCTTCGGGTCAGCAGCCGAGCACCCTAGCCACTGATCCACCGAGGCGGACGATGGTTCAAAGTAAGGCTTTCCTGCCACCACTACCGGATTCGCTGGCTGCATCCAAGTACGTCGCGCGTTCGGACCCAGAAACGCCGACGGCGCCGTGGACAGTCTGTGTGATGTATTGTAGCGCTACACTTTGGCACCCTAGTCGCGGCGTGTGAACGCGTAGACGCGTAAAAGCGCGTAGACGACTTCCCGTCGTCCTTTCCTAAACCAAGACATGTAATCAAGTAAAATCTCTGCAAACCAATGGGCTCGCACTTCCCAAAGCAATCAAGACCGAGCTATCGCTCGACAAACTTAGTTTAGCCTCGTTCCAACCACGGCGAATCTTTTCCCATATACAATCATACGTGTTCGGGTCAGTTTACAGTTCGTTTGCCCATAAGCGTGCGCAGGGTTCCCCTTCAGGGGGGGCGAAGGTTCATCGCAGCGCCCCCCCTCCCTATTAAGTCAATGTAAGGGGCAGACTTTGCGCCCCCCTATCTTAGGTGAGTTGAGGGGGGCGGCCGCCCCCCCTGCCCACCTCGTGCGCACGCCTATGCGTTTGCCGTTGACCCGCCGTGGTAGCCTAGCGGCTATGTTGTTAGAGCTAAGCTAGAGAGAGCAGGTCCGACTATCAGCCGGTACCGCTTCTATGGCAGCGAAATGCGAAAACACCAGGGGTGCTTAGATTTGAGTGCCCGCTTAATGAACCCCAGGTGGTCAAAATGAACCCGGGGTCCCGCACTACGATGTGAATCATATTCATATCGCGCTTTTGGCTCGTAAAATCCCCACAGGTATTCCATTATTATTCTATTATCTTTCCCATTGGGCGGCAGGCTTCGGCCGGTGATACGCCCAGCATCACGAAACGTAATACGCGCTCGTATATCTAGATGCTCGAGCGCGCGAGATATAAAAATCCGGCAGATCCCACACACTGTGGGAATCGATCTAATGCGAAGCGCACGTCGCGCAATACCAATTTTGGGGTATATCAAGCTAGTGAACTGGACGCAAGCGCACCATGAGCGTGGCATGTAAATGGCGTTGTAGATGACGTGCATGCCAAGATTTCCATGTTACCACCTGTCATTATGTTCGTTCTACAGTCATGCCACTCAATACCAAATTTGGTGTATATCAAGTTAACGAAACGGCCGCGAGCGCGCCATGAGCGTGGAATGCAAGTCATGTCGCTCATGACATGTCATGATTTCCATATTACCACTTGTCATTTATGTTCGTCATACAGTCATGTCACCCAATACCAAATTTGGTGAATATCAAGCTAACGAAACGGCCGCAAGCGCGCCATGAGCGTGGCATGTAAATCATACTTTTCATGACAAGTTACTCATGATTTTCATGATATGACTAGCCATTTATGTTCGTCATACAGTCATGTTATGCCATACCAAATTTGGTATAAATCCCATTAACGATACGGCCAGGAGAGCTCAAAGTCGTAGGCGGCTAGATAGATAGTCAGATAGATACGCTCAAACTCGCCGAAGTTCGCTAAGAAATGCTTCGCATTTAAAAAAGGCGCACTTGGCGCCACGCCACGCGCTGCGTACGTGGGCTATAGTCATACAGTACACGTGTGCGGCATGGAGTGTCGTATAGCCGGAAAAGCGAGATAACCGTTTTATGCGAAGAGGACGCCCAGACGTAGATAAGGACGCTCGCGGCATTCGTCTAGAGAGCCGCGGCACGCCCGGAACCCGGTTGTTACGCAACGAGACAAAAGGAGGTCAATAGCACGCGATAGACGAGAGATTATAAAGTGACCAAGCAAAAAAGAAAAGAGCCCCCTGACAGCACGAAAATCGATACCCTGACCGAGAGACGGGCGTCTGTTGAGGTTTTCAATATGTCCAGCGCACGAACAGGTGCACACAGAAGGAGCGACAAGTATCAGAGCTGCACTGGACGCATCGAAATTGATATAACAACTAACTCTGTAACACACCTTGCTTCAAACTTTCGAGGCTTGCTAGAGCGCTTTCTTTCCTGTCACAGGAAGCTTTATGAAGGCTTAATCGCGACATGGTTTCCTTAACACGACGCGAGCGAATATGCCTGCCCTTTCGGTGTTATTTCCTTGTGTGGCAGATGGGTCCCGTAAAGTACATTTTTTTTTTGTTCGCGTTCCTTCTTTACTTTGGCATGCGATTCCCCTCTCATTCGTTGATTTCCTTGCTTCTTTCTTTTTTTTGGCTATTTTCAAATTTAATTTTCCATTCCTGTTTTGCCGAAGAAAATATAGGTAAGTGTTTAGGCTGATCTGGGTGGCTCTTGTCATATTGTTCCCTCCATATTTACTCTTTGTGATAGGTATTTATGTTTTCAATATACAACAACAACGACGACGACAACAACGACAACAACAGTAACAACAACAACAATAATGATAATAATAATAATAATAATAATAATAATAATAAAGAATAGACGGAAGTGTGAAGAAGCATTGAGATTGAAAATAGCTCAACTACTCTGTTTGTTTATGTACCACAGTAAATAAGTAAATGAAAGCAAAAATTAAGCAGATGAAAGGCGGGGCTGCCGCGACGATGTGTTGGAAGGAACGTTAAACTGCTTACTGTTCTTGCCTCATATACTGAAATGTGGGGTATGCACCTCGCTACGTCGGTACAGGAAAACCCATTCTCAAACTGTTGTCATAATCATCATTGCTGTCATCACTGTTCTTGCGTTTTCGCTAAACCATCTCTTTTATTTCATCTTTCTGTCGCGTTGGCAAAGCTCCATCGTCCAAAATTTGCTGAGCTACTTTGGAAAGGAGTTTTTTCTATAGTCCAGCTGGCGTGCAGAGACAGCTTCAGAGGGGGGGGAAGGGGGGAGGGGGGGGGAGGGAGAGAGGGCAAATACTACCGCATCAATCACCCGCTCCCTGACTTGTTCAAAAACATCCAGCGCGAGACATAAAGGACAAAAAACAAGGAAATGTATAGTCCAAGGAATAGTGCGTGCCACAATCCCAGCATGCCAATGCTTCTCCTTGCAAATTGCGTCTCATCTTGTCAAACTTTACATCTTCTGTAATCCCCAACGGCTGAATTATACTCACAACGGAACGAAGGAACTATATATACGCGCATATCGGCAGAGAACGCGACAGTCGAGGCAGGAAGAAGATATAAAGCTTCGCTACATCGCACGCTCACACAAACATCTCAAGACCGTCCGTTTTTTTCCGTACGCCTTAAGGAAGGGCCGTCCATTCGTTCAGACAGGATAATGCGGGCCATTTCAGTCAAGGTCCTCCGTGGCAACGCAAGTATACAGAAGCGCGCGGGGCATACACGCGTGCGAGAGGGCACGGAGGGTGTGTGATTCCCGTAGCGCGGAGACGTTCGCTGTCCGGCGTGCCTTGTTATTTGAGGACTCGAGCGCGGCGCGAACGTGCGCATTCTATACGACGCCTTCGAGATACGCGCGTTCGTCTCGAGTCGTGACGCCCGTCCCCGAGCTCTAGCTTTATCAAAACAGATACAAAACGCCGCGAAGATGACCAAGGGAAACACGAACGCTATCTGTTCGCTGGTTTATAGGTATTTTTCCGTCCTTCACCCGCGCTAGGGGGGGATGCTCTCTGACGCAACTGGCTCGTCGCGGAGGGGTGTCCCCCCCTTCTTTCCCCGGTCTCCCCTGGCCTCGCTGAAATGGACGAGCCCACCAGCGCGGTTAGTAGTAAACAGGATGCGCGAATGGGACGAAAAAGAAATTCGCGGCTCCGCTCATGAAGATCGCCGGACATGAGTGATGAAAGGATAAGAGCTCAGAGTACGTATACTACATGTCGCAAGCAATTCCATATCGCTGCAGTCAAGCTTCGCCACTGCGCATCTAACGTGTGTACAATAATGCGCGCATCCGCATAGCTCACTCGTAAAATGTGAGAAAATACAAGCAACTCTTCGAGTAAGGTCGTCCGTATATCGGAGATAAATATTGAGCTTATTTCTAGGCTATACTTTCGAAATGCATTTCTTATGGGCTAACTTATCGAAACCTTTCTCGGGATCTTGTACTTAACTCCGCTGTATATGTGACAACGCGCTAGTGCCATTAGCGGTGTCGAAATAACGTGCTCGACGACATTTGTGCATAATGTTGCCACAATCTTGATATGTAAACACCTAACTGCGTGATATGACAACATACTTTAATTCGTAACGTTCTTTTGGTCATTCATTCTACTTTTATGTTTCAGCGGGCGTCTCTCAACCAATGCGCTATCGAAAAAGCAGTGGTTGCTGTGCGCATATATTCAGCGTAATTTCCCGATTCCTCAAATATAAATGCCTTCTAAACACGCTACCGCATTATCCCTTCTCCCCCGCCCCCCCCTCCATCCCACCCTCCACGCGTCGACATACCTCTATTAAATATGAACCGGGTGTTCTGGACATGTGTGCAGTGCCTTTGAGTCTGGTAAACACAGTATACCGAGTGTATCGCCGGAGGCAGCATCGACAGTCGGCGCCTAGCGAGTCGATTGAAGACGATGACACCGTCGTTGGTATTTCTATTCGCACGCATCATCTTATCGGGGATCGGAAAGGCGTATAAAATGTTTACATTAGCGTCGACAGGCCTCCCATCTCTAAATCAGTACAGCTCGAAGAAATAATAATAAAAAAAAATAGAGCGAGTAGAATCTTGACAACGAATCTTGTCTCCAGTTGGGCGTGATTGGTGAAAGCTGTGTGACTAGTTACGTGGACGGACTTATGCTGAGAAAACATGACCTTATTGCGATCTATATCGAGACAACCAACCGCCACGATGAGTCTTTTTTTTTTTTTTTTGCTACTGCAACCGACAGATGAGCACAGTGTTATGCGTTCAGTTCTGGGCACGGTGCAAGAAATACTTATTACTTCTTGCACCGTACGTGGTTCTTTGGGAATTTGAGCAGAGTTATAATCGCAGTGTCAAATATGGATAACTTTGAACAAAACGGATTTTGTAATTTTGGAACAGGTAATAATTCATTGGAGATCTCGAACATTGTGAACCTTGCAATGACCAGACATAAAGTATTAAAAAAAAATGTTCCCCTTGATCGTTCTTCAAACAAGCATGCCACCCGCCACGGTGCTCGACTGCTGACCCGAAGGTCGCGGGATCGAATCCCGGCCACGGCGGCCGCATTTCAATGAAGGCGAAATACTATAAGCCCGAGTGATTAGATTTAGGTGCATGTTCATGAACCCAAAATGGGCACCAACCTCTCGTATTTCATCATTTCAATAATAATAATAATAATAATAATAATAATAATAATAATAATAATAATAATAATAATAATAATAATAATAATAATAAAAAACCTAAATGGTCGAAATTTCCGGAGCCCTTCACAACAGCGTCCCTCATAACGACATCGCGGTATTGGGACGCAAAACACCAAAAATTATTATTGCAAACATGCCGTGCGTCATTGTCCGCGTCCTATGCGCATGGAACATCTCAATGCGATCGCTAAACACATTACAGGAGCAAGCGGAACGCACCCTCTTCAATGAGATAGGCTTTATCCGGCTTCCGACGACGCCTGATATGACGGCTGATACCCTACAGACGTAAATCGCGTATCTTTTCTGTTCACTGTGCGCTCCTTCCGACGCTCTAATCATTGTTTCAAAGCTTATCGCTCCGGACGCCCACCAACGCGTACCTGAACTTTCAAGAATGCTGCCATCTATCCTATAGCGAAGTAGTCGTATATCTCGTCAGACAAGCAGCGCGTGACGCGAATGTTGGCGTATATACATTCTCGAACGCAAGCGAGAATCGGCGATTACGCTCGCGTGGAATGTAAAATGAGTGCGCGGACAAATAGCCGGCGCGCTTGACCCGCAGATCAAGGTCGCGATACCGTAGCCATGACTTCTCTCGTGCCATCCATTTCCGCGCTTCGTCTGTGGTCAGCGAGATGCCCCACGCTCGTTATCAGAGGAGCAAGCCGATCAAGTACGGTGGCTGATAAGCATGGGCGTGCGCACAGGGAAGGTGGGGGGGGGGGGGGGGGGGGCGACCACCTTCTTATTCACCCATGAGGAAGGGGCGCAAAGTCAGCCCCATACATTGACATAATAGGGAGTGGGGGGCGCTGCGACTCGGGGTGGATGGGGGGGGGGGGGGGCTAAGTCAGCCCCATACCTTGACTTAATAGGGAGGGTGGGCGCTGCGACGAACCTTCGCTCCCCCTGAAGGGGAACCCTGCGCACGCCTATGCTGATAAGAACGGGAATAGAATCGAGAGACACGCCTCTCCGCATATCTGCAAATGCAGCACGTTCTCATCGCTATCCTTGCGCTTTAAGCAACGCTTGTCCTTGCTAATGATAAACTGGTATGTGGGATTTTACGTGCCAAAAGCACGATATGATTATGAGGCACGCTGTAGTGGGGGGGCTGCGGAAATTTTGACCGTCTGGTGTCCTTCAACGTGCACTGACATCGCACAGTACACTGGGCCTCTATGGCATTCCGCCTCCATCGAAATGCGACAGCCGCGGCCAGGATCGAACCCGCGACCTTCGTGTTAGCGGCCGAGCACCGTAACCACTGTACCACCGAGGCGGACGCTTGTCCTTAGCTGAGCAGAAGTAGTGCGAATAAATAAATAAATAAATAAATAAATAAATAAATAAATAAATACCAAACTTTCGGGAAGTCATATTTTTCAATGCCTACTGCAACATGAAATTACATTGATCGATAGTTGCTACGTTTATCAACGCACTTCTAACCTCGCATATCAAAATGGCGTTCGCGACCACCAACTTACGAAGCAGGAAAAACGCTACGTGGCTGAAGTTTTAGCGCGTATAATTCTGCTGTAGACGCACGCAGTTCCAGAGACCATGTTGCTCCAAACACGCGATATAATGCATTCACTCGCCGTTATTGAAGTCAGTCACTGAAAGTAACTATTCTTGTAACTGAACTAAAAGAAAATGCACTTCAAAGTCGGCGCTTTTATCGCAAGACCGAACCTGCATTGCTGGCTTATCGATATTTTAGTCTGTCCAATACACTTCCGATTCTGACTAGGTTTCCGTCGCATTTCTTTTCTTTTTCTTGCTCTATGCATTCCGACTTCTCGACTTCTATTGGAAAGAGGATAACACATAGTGCCGGCACGGACGAAGTTTGCACTAGAAGCGAGCGCGAACGGCGCAGCTCGTGCATATTTAATGAAACCGGGGAGGAGAAACCATTTTTTTTTTCAGACAGTCAAACTGTGTGTCGCTCGTGACGAATGATTACTAAAGGGAGATACATAAAAGCTACTCCATCAGTAGCATTCATTCATTCGTTTTCTCTTCTTCTTTTTATAGCTTTTTTTTCTTCTTTGTCTCTGGAAGAAACGACCGGGTTTATATCGCGATTCTCTTGTCGTTCATTTCGGGTCAGGACCCGGAAATAGCGGCGTTCATGGTATGCCCCTTTATCGGCGGAAGCGGGCGCGATAGCGAAGCGCTGTACTTCGTGGAGGAATACAACACTAACACTGCGCCTCCTCTTTGCCACCTCGGCTGTCGTCGCATTTCACATGATTCTTCCGCCATCGAAAGCTGGCGTGCAGGAATGGCCCAGCTATCGCCGCGCACATAGGCGAATAAAGAGCGGCGCATGCGATATGCGTCTGTGCGCAATATACGTAGACAAGAATCGAGACAACAGCACGGAAGGAAGCTGAATACTATATGAAGGATGCAAATTTGGGTATGTTGACAGAAAACAGTAAAATGGTAGGACGTAGTAGATGTGAGAACTGCGCAACAAGAAAGGACTAGTGAAGAGCACACACGCAACGCCGCGTGTATTCTTCGCTAGTCCGTGTTGCGATGTCCTTACATTTATTGTGAATAGAACACATTGATCAGAAAAACAATACTGCCATAGACGCAAAATATGTACACTCCAAGCTGATATCTTCTCTCTCTCTCTCTCTCTCTCTCTCATTCTGTTTGTATTCACCCATTTCCTTCGTTCCAGGGTTGCCGTTAGTGGATACAATGCGCCAAATTGGCTACTTTTGGACCCCGTTGGCGACGAAAATTTCCAGTTGGCGCCATGGCTCTTTTTTAAACTTGTGGTTTTACTTATTCAAAATGGTTTTATTTATTCATCAATAGTAAAGGCTCTGTTGATAATACCGCTTCTGTTCTATTAGGCTAGAAATCCGGCGATAATGACATGGCTAGTTTGGCTACTTTTCGCGTGAGTTATGGCGCCTTTTCATGTCCACCCAACGGCAAACCCTGCTCCGCTCGTACAAGGTAGAGAATCGTCACTACCTCTGATGATCCCTATACATATAGCAACAAGGCATTGAACTAGGCTATATGTGGTACATTATACAAAGGGATAAAACACGGTCTTTTATCCGTTATAACCCTTATCTATTTCTTATGCATTCTTTCTCTCTCTTTTTTTCCAAGGCATCCGCATGTTAAATAGCGCCCGTCTTTCTTATAGCTAAGAACAGGTGGGCATGCAACATTATCACATGGCTATATGCTGAATGGAGACGAGACAAGTCAAAGGAGGCACAGACCTTTGCGTCAACCAGCTGCCTCCACTTCAACAGGACGGGGTGCATCGTGGCTTGTCGCGAAAACAAAATGCGCCGTAATCAATATACCGAGTAACCACCGACGCCCGAACAGGGCATTAACTCAACGCGACTTCGCGATGGGTGCCTCTGGCGAATCGAGCGAAAACTTGGGCCTCATCCGTATATTTCACTATACAGCTAAGATGCACAGACTCCTTGTCCGAAGCTATATCGCCACGAAGTAGCGATGCGTTTAGTGCTGAACTCGCACCTGTTAAACAAATCCGCCTGCAAATATCGCGGCGTCTCTGTGGCGCGCGGTGTTTCCGATGCATTGAGCAAAACAGCGATGCGTGATGCAGATAAGGGCAAGTTTCGTTTCGTCAGAGTGTTTAGCTTTCCGACGTAAAAAGGCAGTCCAATTAGCAAAATGTCCCTCTGCGGCAAGGAAAATGAAGGGACGTCGACTCTAAGGACAAATGACGCTCAGTAAGTGAAGCACCTGACCTTTCCGGCCATGGTGATCGACGTACACAAAACGGCATTAAGGGCGCCTTTGGCGTGCGACGAAGAATTCGCACTTTGTAAGCGCTCTCTGTCGTTGGCCTGCCGCTTGCCACGATAATGTGCCTACCATCAAGATATTGGAGCTAGTTTACACTATAAAACAAACGTACAGCGCTTTGTGAGTTTATGGGCTCTGAATACTTTCCCAATGCGTTTGTTGGTGTCCCAATGTGTTTATTATTGACGTACCTAGTCCATATTCACTGGTAGCTAATACCTTTATGTGTGCTACGTCAAACCATAAAATTCTTAACATTTCAGTTCCACCAATAACCTTCATACAGAAGCTTCAGAGTTTGCAAATGCCGAAAACAATAATACCGTCTAGTGTTTGCATGACGTGTGCGTGCGTGCGTGCGTGCGTGTGTGTGTATGTGCGTTTGTTTGTTTGTGTGTGTGTGTGTGTGTGCGCGCGTGCGTGTGTGTGTGTGTGTGTGTGCGTGTGTGTGCGTGCGTGCGTGCGTGTGCGCGTGTGCATGCATGCGTGCGTGGATACAATATATCCGAACAAAGGTCGCTTCCTTTTCCATATAACTGCTACTGCTTTTGTTTTATATACTTCCTGTTCCCGGTAAACCAGCCGGAAGAACATTTTCTTCTTGCGCAACACAGGTGCCATGAAGCGATCGCCATCTACGAGTATAGTCCCGCTGCTCCAGTCCCCACCGCGCCAGTCAACCACTTCAAGCTGCCCGCCCACCATCGCACACCACTGCGTTTTCTGCTTAGTATTCCTCAGAGCGCAGCTTCAGACTGCAACGGCCTACCCTACGACATCGCCACCATTGCCTCGTCATCTACTTACCAAGAAATCTGATCACCTGCAATGTTAATCGAATCTTCGCTGTTTGTCTTTTTTGTAATACCATCCCATATGTAACACCCCGTGAATGGGGGGCCTTTAAGGAAATAAAACTGAACTGAGGCGCTGTTGCTCAAGCACACTTCCGAATAGCGCACGTGGCTCTGCGCACGTGCACAAAGACACGTACAGTATCCTCATATTTAGCTAATGGCGCAGATACTACAGGCTGCTTTCAAAGTAAAACGCTGAAGCACTAAGAAGCGCAAAGTCGAGGCCCTAATTGCAGCACTCTACCTATAGAAGGTAACGCAACGCATTCTGAGAAGAAGCACGCTCAATGTTGCGCACGATGTCACGCGAGTGGCAAAATTAGACTGGCCCAGCAGACGACCCGGATGCGGCAGACACGCTCCAGACAAAAAGATAACACAAAAAAAACTTACGAGAGAAAGGAGGAGGCAGGGCAGTCGGGAGGAAGGAAGCACATAACATTAGCGCAATGAACCAAAAAAGAAAAAAAAAATCAACAAACAAGCAAGAAACGGAGGAAGATAAGTAAGTGGGGAGGACATTAACAAAAGGAAACTACAATAAAATGTATACACACGTAGCCTCGCTGCAATGCTAATGGATCCAAGAAAGGAAAGCAGCGCGTTTCGAAAGCTCGCTGGCAAAGCGCGCCTTTGCAAATGGCAGCTGGCACGGCGACAACGATTGCGCGCCGACCGAAGGCGACTTTCAGCCCGCCCCGAGTCGACACGGCCACGCCCTGCCGTTGACACCGCTAGCACCCATTCTTCCTCACGTGGGACATCTCGAAGACACTTCTCTCCCCTCCTTCCTCTCCCCACTCTCCGTACTCTATTCCATCAACCGGAGGCCACCCTTTCCGTTGTTTCATTTATAAGCGCGACCACTGCAGCACTGTAGAGTATACAAGTACACGATTGGGTTGCTCCGATAGAAGTGTATGTTGTAATGGAACGAACAGATGCCATCGTCAGCTTCTCGCGCGCAGTTCTCGCTGCTAATGTAATAGTGGAGGTATGACGTAAGAAAGAATCCCTTTCGCTGCATTCCCTCCTTTTTTATCATCCACCCTCCACGCAGGTGGGTGCTGCTGGATTGCTGACCCGAAGGTCACGGGATCGAATCCCGCTGCCGCGGCGGCCGTATTTCGATAGAGGCGAGGTGCTAGAGGGCCCGTGTTTTTGGATTTAAGTGCACCTTTAAGGACCCCTGGTGGTCAAAATTTCCGGAGCCCCCCCACTACGGCGTCTCTCATAATCACATCGTGGTTTTCGGACGTCAAACCTCAGCAACTATTATTATTTATTTTTACCCACCGCTCAAGGCCGGCCGATCCCTTTGACAACGTTGGAAGAGCGTTGATCGAACAACTGACGATAACAGAAAATGTATGGCATAAAAAATATGAATGACCTCTTCTTCTTCACGAGCTACGGAAGATCTGTAAGAAACCGACTGTCCAACCCGACTTCAGAAGGCGGTCTATACGCTTAATATGTCTGTAAACTATCTGCTGGCCACTCGAGAGGACCCATGAGTCACTAGTGACTGTGGCAAGTCAGGCACCATCCGTTCTCTCGACGTAGCTGAAAGAGGTCGGTGAACTCACTTACACATGGGACTGTCTTACTTCCAAGTGCCATTCGCTATTGGCCATCGCCGCTCGGATCGTGTCGTCACCGTTCCAATCCCTATTGTTGGCACCGGTTTCCCCACTGTTAACTACAGAAATATATCTTCGGTAAGAGAAGTCTTGTAAACATGGGCTCCCACCATTCGGTGTCGGATGTATGCATGGATAGTCACGAAAGCAAAAGCGTCAGCCAATCGCGAAACGTTCATATGGGCGAGAGAAAACATGGTAGAAGACACGACCACGTACCTCTCACGTAGAATATAGTTGAAGTCGTTGAGCTGTTTGGTCCTGCAGCGCGTTTGTAAGACCAGAAACTGTAGCGACGCATGACTTCATTTTCGCCAAAATTTTTGAACTCATGTTTGAAAGTACGAGTTGAAACATTTCTGCCTAAATGAAGTCTTACCCGTCCCCCCCCCCCCCCCTTCGTCCGGAAGGACTGCAGGCTATACACGCGTCACGCGGCTGCACGCGCGAGATATAGTTATTGCAAGGAGAGCTGTAGTAACAGCATGGGCCGGTACTACATCTATACTTACACCACTAACAAGGAACCCCCCGCAGCCCCACCCTTCACCCCCCCAGTATGCGGGTTTCGAGACGTCAATTAACAGCGTTATTTCTCTTCCGCGCGCAACACACACCAACTTCCTCGAAACTGCATTGTTCTCTTTACGTAAAACGTTGTAGAGAAAACACACAGGCAGGCAAAGAGAATGTCCACGAGAGAAAGGCCAAGCGGGTTCAGCCAAGCGGCACACAGCGGCGCACCGTTCCGAGCAGTTAAGCAGAAGCGCTCGCGACGGCGCGCCTGTCGCACGGTGGAGAGCTGGCACGTAGTGTAGATATACGCGACACACACGACGACGCACCCAGCGCGCATGCGTGTTACGATCCGGACCCCCCCGGACTATAATTCAATAGAAGAGCAGCTTAGCAACATTACTGTTAGCGGAACGCGCGCGAGTGTCCTTGAACTACATTTATAGAAGCCCGACGAGGCGGAGAGTGAAGCGGGTGCTGTTAATGTTAGCCCGCTCTCTTTCGCATTGCTCTTCGTGTCTTCTTCTCTTTACGTTTGCTTGTTCCCATGGTCTCGAGGGCTTGTCCTCACGTGAGAGAAAGCGACAGCGCTGAGCAGGCGACGGCTCATTAAGTTCCACACTGCGGCCGCACGTATAGAGCGGGTCCGTATACATACGCGCCGCTTAGTCTTCTTGCTGACGGTGCGTGTACGCACAAAAAATTCTCTTCCTTTTCTTTTTTTTTTCATTTCTTTCTTTTTTTTTTTTGCATGGGTATATAAATGGGTGTGGGCCGTGAGACATTTTGCTGATTGCGCCGAAAGATGTCGCCAAACACGAGTCGTTCGAATACCTATACCGATGAAAGCACGTTAAAGGAATCTCCTATATTTACATCTCGTGGGAACACAGCTCTACAAGTTTTGGTTGATGTGAAGCACTTGACGTATAGAGTTAAAAAGGTCAAGTGTCAGGCCATCATAGTGATTTTATGTAGCTCAGGACGGCGAGTTCGTGCTTCCTGCCTGCGCGGCAACGAATGTAGAACCGTGGACGTGAATCCAAAAGCAGGAGGAGTTATGAATGACGTACGCCAGATAAAGGAGTTATTGACTTTCCAGAAATGAACTTTCCAAACGGGAGATTATGATATTTTTGGGCGTGGCCATAATCTCATAATCTCCTCTGGGCTGTCGTAAATACGCGTGACCCCTCTCAAAAACGCAGTCCCGAGGCATTGACGTCAGTCTTTTTAATCCCGCGCAACGTTCCAGAAAGCAGTTGCTCCCTCTCTCTGACTGAAATTTCCATGGGAGGGAGAAGAGAGGCAAATATATGGAGTTAAAGGCAGTGTGAGTGTCATTAGCTACACCACTCTGCGAAAAGGGGAAAATAGGGAAAAGACAGGGAGAAGCAGGTATGTAACTGCTGCTAATGTAGCTGAGAATGTATGTAACTGCTGGCAGGGTAGCTGGCTGGCGCGTGTGTACATTGGCTTACCGGAAAATGGTAAGGTAAACCAAAAGTGCCAGACGGAGAGACGGTACTTGAAGGAAGAAAGGACAATGAATGGTACGTCAAACGACTGCATTCAAGACCACCGCACTTGAAAGGTTCTCTATGTCTACTGTTCTTTTTGTTTGTTTATTGCGGCACTCGGCTGTGGTTATTCACTCCGCTCAGCTCTCTGCCCATTCCTTCGGCAGTTAGCATGGCTTCAGACGCCGGGAAACGCCCCATGAGTCAACCATCGTCGCCTGATCGTGCCACATTTACGCAGCTTCCTGCCCGAGCAGCGTATGACATAACTGCGGGATATATACGTAACGCAGACATACGGCACGTGAGTAACCTTGCGCGCCTTGTTTATCCGCGATTCACGGCCTCTGATCCGTGAACACGGTGGATATCGTCGTCACGGTAGACTGCGCTATTGCGACCGTTGCGACTGGGCTACGCAGTCTGCTCCGCACGCTGTGTAATGTATTGCCCGGCGTTACCGGCTATGTTCAGTACACCATAGCTTTCTACCAAGCTGGGACTTATAAATGCTACCTTTATCTTCCCGCTTCCTCTTGCGCGATATTAATGAAGGGTACAGTCAATAGGAGGCGGAAGTACGATGCTTATTGAAAGGACTGTATTTCTCGTGGTTAACTTACCTAACATATATGTTAATCAAATACGCATGTCATAACTCGCCGTTGCTGCCTTTCAGCGCATTTATCAACGGCAAATGCTAGGTTTCAGCACGGAAGAGTGCGAGAAAAGGATGCTCACCGCATTAAGGATCTGTCGAGGAATACCTCCGTTTCCGAATGATTCAAGCATGCAGGGAAAAGGGGCACAATTTCAAGAGCACACAATAAGTTTGACTATAAAGTTTGGTGCAACTTTAGAAATCTGCGACATTTCCTCCTCAAAGACGCATGCACACAAGCCTGCACCAATGAGTGCGCACCACAGACTGACGTCATAAGCCGGTGGTCTCGCCTTTAGAGAGCGTTACTAGTGCATGAGCGGGATTACTTCTTTAGTCGTGGAGGCGATCTGCTGCCGTGCTTCGGTCATCTGGGAAGCCACCACGTTGCTACAGTGGTTACGATGTTCGGTTGCTGACCCGAAGGACACGGGTGCGACCCCGACTTCGGCAGTTGCATTTCGATGAAGGCGCAATGTTAGAGGCCCGTGTACATATAGATATAGGTGCACGTTTAAGATCCCCCGCTGGTTGAAATTTCCGAAGCTCTCCACTGTAGCATGCCTCATAATCACATCGTTGTTTTGGCACGTAAAACCCCAGCAATTATTATTATATTTGGTCACGTAAGCGGGGCCTCTCCTGCCATTTTGTATATATTGTGCAGACTATAGTGCATGAATCGCGCAGTTCTGAACTGAAGACAACGTATATGCTTCAAACGCTATGATGTCGTCTCACTCGCTCACTCACTCACTCACTCACTCACTCACTCACTCACTCACTCACTCACTCACTCACTCACTCACTCACTCACTCACTCACTCACTCACTCACTCACTCACTCACTCACTCACTCACTCACTCACTCACTCACTCACTCACTCACTCACTCACTCACTCACTCACTCACTCACTCACTCACTCACTCACTCACTCACTCACTCACTCACTCACTCACTCACTCACTCACTCACTCACCACAGCAGCTCACGAACGGTTGCACTGTGAGGACTCTTCCAATGAAAGCTGGCTTCAAACAAATCTACACAAACTTTAGCTCAGACTGGGCGTATATGTCTGCATGTCGGAGGCGATGCTGAAAAGTCGCGGTTGCAAATGATCCTGCTAAATCTACAATGACCACACTCAAACAATGAACTGCGCACCCGAGACATTGCGAGGAAACGGAACACATTCGAGACAATAGGTGAACACGCTTCGCTGGCTCTAAATCCGGAATTGAAAAGAAGTGAAGCCATTGCCTGCGGCTACAGTGCCACCCTCTCGCATTATGGATGTCCGGACGTCACAGCTGCGAGCGAAACGCCTCACAAAAGGGCACCGCTTTAGATTACGCACGCATGACGGAGCTAGGCAATTCCCGCGCGGGCGCTGCGATAATCACATCGCTGCTCCTGCCACAGCAGCTGCATCTGCGCCAACGCCCTCGCTCGTTCCAAATCTATTCAAATGGACGCGAGTTGAAATGCAAGTGGCGCCACCCAGCGGTTTCCATTGCGACGACGGGACAACGGTGGCCGCTCTCTGTCCTCGCCAGTCGATTCCGACAGGGCTTAGTTTACGCGAGAAAGAAGCGCCACCACCATTACGCCACCACACACAAGAGACACGCACGCTGACACCGTAACACGAAGCGGCGCACGCGACGCTGATGCAAGGACACAAAGAGAGCTCCCATCATTTTCTGTCTCGGGCCGACCCGCTCCATCGTTCTGTGTTTGTCTTTCGGATGAGTCCCACCGCCGCGTCTCCACGGCGGCAGTCGCCGAACTCCTTTTGTCATGCGAAGCCCCGCACGTCACCCCTCTCTCTCCCCTCTTTGTTTCCTTTCGTTTTCTTGCTCGCGCGGCGAAAACGCGCGGTTCCTCCCGCTACTTTCCATTGTGCGCACGGCGGTGCCCGAAGCTACTAACCCTAATCAACGAGGCTCCGCGGGGAGCACGCGCATGCGCGGCCACTGGGAGGGTGCACGACGACAAGCGAAACCCTAATTAGGGTAATCGTTTCATAACGGGAATCTCCGGGCGTTGCCGCCTTTTCTGTAGTTTCGGAGAGCGCGGAGTGCACGCGTGAGCGAGGACGGGAAGAAGAGTCGTTTCTATTCAAATTGCGCTGAACTTAAGACAGGAGCCGCGAGCGTACCAATGATGGGGAACACGCAAACGAACGAACCGAAAACGGAGTGCTCGGTCTGATTATAGCAACCACTTGCCCCGAGGTCGTTCGCTTTTGCGGTGTCGCGCTAGCGTTCTTGCCTCTCATGAACCAATGAATAATAAAGAAACGCGGTGGCGCCATTTCCATTGAAATTGTGGCTAAGACAACGCGACCAGCCCGAAAAACAATGAACCGATGTGTGCTCTAGCTGTAGCGATTTGCCTTACTGCCACTTTCGCACTATTTATATTCGCGATGGCAAGAGCTCTGCCAAGTTCCCGAATACTTTCTTCACATTTTCGAAGTGTTCTTTTGCCAGCAAGGTTGCGAATGACTTTTCTGTCTCTGCATTCCTTCCTGACGCATTTCGCAGTCGTATAACTTTACGGCAATCACAGCTGAGCTGCTTTGCCCGAAACATAGGAAGCTGGTTGGTTTACATATGCTGCTTTACGAATGGTCTATACGCTCTCATGTTATTGAGAATATGAAACCATATTTACGAAAACTTCCTCCGTAATGACATGAACACGTAGGCAGAAAGCCAAGACTATGGAGTGCACTAAAACCGAAGAAACGTTCAAGCGTCATTTCACTTCCAACTGCTTGAGCGCTTTATGAAGTAATTCGTGCAGTTGTTTTGCAGTATCTCTAAAGACAACAATCCCTGGGTAAACTCACACTTATTTGCCTGAATCAAAAGCGTATTTTACGCCATCACTAACCCCAATTTTGCTACATACATACGATTAGAGAACTGCTGAATATACTTCAATGAAATTTAGCGCAGTTTAATAGATAGCTGATCTATACCGACTGTTGGATGGCAATATTTCATTTAGTGTATATATCTGTATTTAACGAAAAGCTTTCTTAAAATCCAGACGTTTGAGAGGAGCTGGATCAGAAAATTTTTCAAAACGCAAACTACGCATCAGAAACAGGTACGTACATTGTGGCTCTGTAAGGTGCATCCGTTAGGGTACCTGGTATGGACAAATGACATTCAATTTTACAGCTTACGAATAACTGTTGCAACGCTAACGAGCGTTTTGAGAAACCCATATCTGAGTAGTGCATTCGGTGCTGAGCGACGTTTAATACCAGTATCGATCGGTTGTTCGATCCAAATTTCTAAGACTTAGTCAAATAAATGCAATAGACATTTAATACCTACGTCCCACATAGAAAACCAACTCCGTAAAGTTCCTAGAACTTTTCTTTTTACATACACCAAATTTTGATAGCGATGTTGCTATAGATACAGCTAAAAATTATTTCTCCGAATTCCACGTATTAGACGAGAGTTCCTTAAATAAAGCTTTCCACGTAACAGTGGGCTTCCTCGTTGACCTAGCTAAGGGGCTCGCGCCATTCATGAGAGACGCGACAATGTGATTATCGGAGCGCGGAGAAATCGACCCCACTGGACACTTCCGTAACTTTCTTTTCATCTGGCCCTCGGTATTCCGTTCAATTCTGCAGCGGTATAACTTACATAGAGAATTCGATACTCTCTCTCGCGTTCTTCCTGCCCTCGCAATCACCCGCTTCGAGGAAGCGCTTGTGAAATAGCAGGAGCACTGCCGAATATTGACTTAACTATTGCTAAACGCGTGCGCGGCGTATAAAGACAGAACGCATCAACGTATATATATAGAGGGAGGTTGCACTTCCTCCGAAGTATCGAAGTAGAGACCCAGGATAAAGACAGAAATATATCTCCGCGGTGCTCTTGCGGCAACGGTCGAAGTGGAGCGGGCCGTAGAATTACCCTTCCATCGACCGTTTGTCACAATTCTCTTATTACGAATAAGGAAAAAGGGTTAACGAGTGCGACAAATATAAGGAATTTTCGCGGAAGACCTTTCCTGAATTCGTGGTCCGGGCAAAAGCGGGAGCCGGCCGCCGCTGAGGTTGCACAAACACGCAACTTGCGAATGTGGTTTATCTATAGCCTCTTGATATTGTGGAATCATAATATGGCAACATGATAAGATGGCATCAGATATAACCTGCTGGCGTAGAAAGGAGCTAACTGGATATAGTTGAGGAGTTAAGATATAGTTAGACTTAAGAGCGGAGTTAACTGGATAAGTTAGCTGGATATAGTTAAGGAGTTAAGATTGGAGTTAACTGGATAACTTAACTGGACATACTTAATTACCTAATATTGCCACGCGCCTTTCTTTTACTGTATTCGGTTTCCGCCCACAAAGACTATCAGCAGTGCTCGGCGCAGACCGCGCCTTATTGTTCCAGAAGCTTCTCGGTTGTAGTAGATCGTTTTGTTAAGATTGCACGCAAGACGGTAACACTCAAGATTATTCCAGAGCCTGCGCGACGACTAGTGATAAGGCTAGAATGTTCGACGCGTGATTTATAAAAGCCGGCGCGTTCCAACGAAGTTCAGTTGTTCGCCGGCCGACGCTCTGTACGCCGCTATCAGTGCCAGCGTGTAATCCTACTTTCTGTTTACCGGCCACAAGTTCGGCCTAATAAACAGTTTCATTTTGGACACGTCGCCTGCTGCCTTCGTCGACGTCACAACCACGTGACATCTGGTGGAGGTGCTGCTCCTTTCATGTACCGGACGCCCCCGTCAAGCCGTGAACCGAGCCCACGTCGCGAAGAAGACACCGACACCATCAGTGACGGTCGAGCCAGCCGCAGGCTGAAAGGACTACCCCCGCAGCACGGACTACTGCCGGACAAGCCAAAAGCTACGGCGACGAGGACGACAGGCACGATGACGGCCGCTGTGTCCCCTGCAACCATCGTTATCCAGCCACCGAGAGAGCCACCGACTTTTCATGGATCACCAACTGAGGACCCCGAAACCTGGCTAGAGACTTACGAACGTGTCGCCACCTTCAACAACTGGGACACCGACGAAAAACTGCGCCGCGCCTACTTCTATCTAGAAGACGCGGCAAGGACCTGGTTCGAGAACCGGGAGTCCACACTTCGAACATGGGACCTGTTTCGCAGCGCTTTCCTGGAGACGTTCGCAAGCGTCGTACGTAAAGAAAGGGCCGCCGCTTTACTAGAAACACGGGTCCAGCTCCCGAATGAAAACGTGACAATCTTCACCGAAGAGATGACACGACTTTTCCGACACACCGACCCTGACATGACCGAGCAGAAGAAGGTCCGTTTCCTCATGCGAGGGGTCAAGCAGGAGCTCTTCGCGGGACTGATGAGGAACCCACCCAAGACCGTCCATGAATTCCTGACAGAGGCAACCACAATCGAGAAGACACTGGAGATGCGCACCCGGCAATTCAATCGCCGCTCGACGACAGGCTACGCCGACATTCAGTCCCTCTGCTCAGATGACCTGCGCGAGACCATAAGGGCCGTAGTGCGCGAGGAGCTTCGTCGAATGTTCCCGTCATCCCAGCCGCAGGTTTCCTCGATCGCAGATATTGTTCGAGAGGAAATCCAGCAGTCGTTGGGTGCCCCTGAGTCGCAACAGCCTCAGCCGCAAGCCATGAGCTACGCTGCTGCAGCCCGACGCTACGCTCCCTCTCCACGCCCCCGTCAAGACACCACACCGCCGCAGTACCGCCGCCAGACTCCGCCCCCACCGCCACCGGCGCCATACCGCCCACCTGCCAGCCAGCGCTACCCTCCGAGGAAGACCGACGTTTGGCGCGCCCCTGACCACCGCCCGCTATGCTACCACTGCGGTGAAGCCGGGCACACGTACCGCCGCTGCCAGTACCGGGAGATGGGACTGCGTGGTTTCGCCGTAAATGCGCCGCGTCCGCAGCCTGGCGAACGACCTCGTGACATCGCCGACTACCTCACAGGAGCGCAGTGGACACCCCGACGACCTTCCCGTTCACCGTCGCCAGGCCGCTACACCTCACCGCATCGCAGGCAGTACACCAGTCCGGCTCGGGGCCGATCTCCGAGCCCGTACCCGGAAAACTAAGGGCAGCAACCGATGGAGGTGCGGTTGCTGTACGTCGAACTACCGAAGATCCTCCGCCGACGCCGACGACGACGCCGCGACGACACCTGCTGAACACGACGCGAAGCAGACAGAGCCCTGCCGACGAAACCTCGCGGACCGAGCTACACCTGACGACGCAGCAAGATGGAAGCAGCGCAACAAATCGACGCAGCCGTGACCCGACACCGCGAGCTAACCGCAACGCAAGGCGACGGACTAGCGACCTCGACGTTCTCATCGACGGCCACAACGTCACCGCTCTCGTCGACACTGGGGCCGACTATTCCGTCGTCAGTGGGCCATTCGCCACCAAGCTGAAGAAAGTAAAGACCGCTTGGAGTGGACCCGAAATCCGGACAGCTGGAGGTCACCTGATAACGCCAATTGGAGTCTGCACGGCGAGAGTCACCATCAATAACCGGATTTATCCTGCGAGCTTTGTAATTCTACAAAACTGCTCCAGGGATGTGATACTTGGAATGGACTTTCTCAGTCAACATGGCGCCGTGATCGACCTGAGGTCTGAATCAATAACCCTAACCTCAGAAAACGCACTGCCGCCCCACACGACGCCAAGGAACCATGCGTTGAATGTTATAGAAGAGCAGGTGACCGTTCCTCCGCTCTCCAGCGTCATCATTTCCGTCGGCACCGAAAAACCCGTAGACTTCGAAGGCGTCATCGAGGGCGATCAGCACCTGCTTGTAAACCGTCAGATTTGCGTCGCAAGAGGCATTGCCGAGTTGCGTGAAGGGAAAGCAACAGTGATGCTAACGAACTTCAGCAACGAATACAAGCACGTGAGCAAAGGCACGACGGTCGCCTACGTCGAAGAATTTGTGGAAGCCAGCACTGCCCTCGCCCTCGCCGAGTCTGCCGAACACGCTACGACGAACCAAGCTCATCAACTAGCTTTCGACGTAAATCCGAGCCTGCCGACGCATAAACAAGGACAGCTCAAAACCCTGCTCCGGCAATACAGGGACTGCTTTTCGTCGTCGTCAAGAATTCGACAGACCCCAGTCGCCAAGCATCGGATCATAACTGAAGAAAGTGCCCGACCAGTCCGTCAGAGCCCGTATCGAATTTCGACGCGAGAACGCGAAGCCGTAAAGAAGCAAGTCGACGAAATGCTACGCGACGACATAATCCAGCCGTCCAAGAGTCCCTGGGCGTCTCCCGTGGTGTTGGTGAAGAAGAAGGACGGGACGCTACGTTTCTGTGTCGACTATCGTCGCCTGAATAAGATCACGAAGAAGGACGTGTACCCCCTCCCACGGATAGACGACGCCCTGGATCGACTCCACAACGCGAAGTACTTTTCGTCGATGGACCTGAAGACGGGCTACTGGCAAATCGAAGTCGACGAGAGAGACCGAGAAAAGACTGCATTTATAACACCAGACGGCCTGTTCGAATTTAAGGTCATGCCTTTTGGTCTTTGCTCGGCCCCCGCGACCTTCCAACGCGTTATGGATACTGTACTGGCCGGCTTGAAGTGGCAGACTTGCCTTGTGTATTTGGACGACGTCGTTGTGTTTTCCTCGAACTTCGACGAACACCTGCGGCGCCTTGAAGCTGTACTTCAAGCAATCAAGACCTCCGGACTCTCCCTCAAGCCAGAGAAGTGCCGCTTCGCGTACGAAGAACTTTTGTTCTTGGGCCACGTGATAAGCAAATCCGGAGTACGCCCCGACCCACAAAAGACAACCGCCATCGCTGCTTTCCCGCCACCCAGCGACAAGAAGGCCGTGCGTCGATTTCTCGGCTTGTGTGCCTATTACAGGCGGTTCGTTAAAAACTTCGCCCGCATCGCCGAGCCTCTCACTAACCTCACCAGGACCGACGTCGAGTTCAAGTGGGAAACGCCGCAGGAGGAAGCATTTCAAGAACTAAAACGACGCCTGCAAACGCCTCCGTTACTTGGACATTTCGACGAACACTCCGAAACAGAAGTGCACACCGACGCGAGCAGCGTAGGACTCGGCGCCGTCCTTGTGCAGAGGACGGACGGACTGGAAAGGGTTATCAGTTATGCTAGCCGGTCGCTATCAAAGGCAGAGGCCAACTACTCCACAACAGAAAAGGAGTGCCTTGCCATCATCTGGGCTACATCAAAGTTTCGCCCCTACCTTTACGGCAGGCCCTTCAAAGTTGTGAGCGACCACCACGCCTTGTGTTGGCTAGCTAACTTGAAAGACCCTTCTGGTCGCCTCGCACGGTGGAGCCTGAGACTTCAAGAATTCGACATTACCGTCGTTTACAAGTCCGGAAGAAAACACTCTGACGCCGACTGCCTGTCTCGTGCCCCCCGTCGACCCACCGCCGCTGGACGACCAGGATGATGACGGCTTCCTGGGAACCATAAGTGCCGACGACTTCGCCGAGCGACAGCGAACGGACCCAGAACTCAGGAGCCTTATCGAATACCTCGAGGGCAAGAGCGCCACTGTTCCGAAGGTACTCAAGAGAGGACTGGCGTCGTTCTTCCTGCGAAACGGAGTCCTCCTAAAGAAGAACTTCGCGCCCCTTCGAGCCAAACACCTTCTCGTGGTTCCATCAGCAATGAGACCAGAAGTCCTCCAGGCCCTACACGACGACCCGACGGCTGGACATCTCGGTGTTTCCCGCACGATCGCAAGAGTACAGGAAAAGTACTACTGGCCGCGCCTTGCCGCCGACGTCGCCCGCTACGTAAGGACGTGCCGAGACTGTCAGCGACGGAAGACACCGCCAGCAAGACCAGCAGGCTTCCTTCAGCCGATCGAGCCTCCTCGGCGACCGTTCCAGCAGATCGGGATGGACCTCCTGGGGCCGTTCCCAACGTCGACTTGCGGAAACAAATGGATCGTCGTAGCCACCGACTACCTCACCCGCTACGCCGAAACAAAAGCCCTGCCCAAAGGCAGTGCCGCCGAGGTAGCCAAGTTCTTCGTTGAGAACATCGTCCTTCGACACGGCGCCCCAGAGGTTCTCATCACCGACAGAGGCACGGCGTTTACGGCTGACCTAACCCAGGCGATCTTGGGATACAGCCACACAAGTCACCGCCGGACCACCGCGTACCACCCACAGACCAACGGCCTGACCGAGCGTCTAAATAAGACCATCGCCGACATGCTGGCCATGTACGTCGACGTCGAACACAAGACGTGGGACGCCATCCTTCCGTACGTGACCTTCGCATACAACACGGCCGTGCAAGAAACGACGCAGATGACGCCATACAAGTTGGTCTACGGACGGAGCCCGGCAACGACGCTCGACGCCATGTTACCAAACGTGACCGACGAGGAAAACATCGACGTGACCGCCTACCTACAGCGCGCCGAAGAAGCACGGCAGCTCGCCCGCCTGCGGATCAAGAATCAGCAGACGACTGACAGCCGCCGCTACAATATTCGACGACGCTTCGTGGAATACCAGCCCGGCGACCGCGTTTGGGTGTGGACGCCCATACGACGACGTGGACTTAGCGAAAAACTTCTGCGACGATACTTCGGACCGTATAGGGTGCTTCGACGTCTCGGCACACTCGACTACGAGGTCGTGCCCGACGGCATTTCGAACTCTCAACGGCGCCGTGCGCGACCTGAAGTCGTCCATGTCGTGCGCCTCAAGCCGTTTTACGCGCGGTAGTGAACCTAAGGACTGTACTTTTCTTTTTTTCATTGGACTTTCTTGCTTGTGCGTATTGTTTATTCAACTTTCTTGATTTATTGTCGTTATTTATTATTGCATGTATTTTCTCCCATGTGTTCTGTTCTAAGCATCGGGACGATGCCTTTTCAGAGGGGGGGCATTGCCACGCGCCTTTCTTTTTACTGTATTCGGTTTCCGCCCACAAAGACTATCAGCAGTGCTCGGCGCAGACCGCGCCTTATTGTTCCAGAAGCTTCTCGGTTGTAGTAGATCGTTTTGTTAAGATTGCACGCAAGACGGTAACACTCAAGATTATTCCAGAGCCTGCGCGACGACTAGTGATAAGGCTAGAATGTTCGACGCGTGATTTATAAAAGCCGGCGCGTTCCAACGAAGTTCAGTTGTTCGCCGGCCGACGCTCTGTACGCCGCTATCAGTGCCAGCGTGTAATCCTACTTTCTGTTTACCGGCCACAAGTTCGGCCTAATAAACAGTTTCATTTTGGACACGTCGCCTGCTGCCTTCGTCGACGTCACAACCACGTGACAATATCGTTTACTATTCACTTGAAGTGAATATAAAACGATATTAATTATGATTAGTCATAGTTTTGATCTAGGGGAGCATTGGCACAGATAGAGAGATAGAAAGAGAGAGAAAGGTGCTCAGGTTATTGCTGATTATTTTTGGCATGATAAACGAACCAAAAAAAAAAAGCATACGTATATTAGCGAACGCGAGCAGCTTGCAGAGCCAGTAACACAACGTCTACTTAGACACCATACCACTTTCAAGGTCTGACGCGGCCAGCAGTCTTCGAAAGCTTGCACAGGGGATAACGCTCTCTTTATGGCGCCCACCAAGCAATCAGACCAACCGGACAAACCGTCAACACCGCCTGTGCTCTTTGATGGATCTCTATATGCCAACCGGACTCCGCCGAAGTGATGCCACACTGCTTTATCGTTTATGGTGAGGTGTGGCTTTCAGGAAGTCTTATTCCTTTCGCATTGGGATGGCCGACGACGCTCTCTGCGATGCCTGTCGTTGCGAGGAGACGCTGCGCCACATCCTGTGTGACTGTCCGCTATATGATGTTCAGAGACAGTCACTGGCGTCCGTTCTAGCGGACCGTGACAATAGACAAATGTCTGTTGAATCTATTCTTGAATGTCGTTCACAGAGGACATCGCAGCTGAAGCTGACCAAGGAACTACTGAGGTTTCTAAGAAAAACGAACTTGGACAAGCGGCTCTGACAGCGATGTCGCGTACCACACCAGCGTGATGGACTGTCAATGACTGCTTGTTTGTGTGCGTGCTGTGTTATGTGCTATCTTTCTCTCTCTTTCCACTCTTTCCCCTCCCTCTTTCAATCTCCCCCATCCCCTTCCCACGCGCAGGGTAGCAAACCGGTTATCCTGGACTGGTTAACCTCCCTGCCTTTCATTCTCTACCATTTCTTCCTCTTGTTGGTATACCTAAGTACACCTTGCGTACCCCTCGCGTACGCAAGTGAGACACGAGGCTATCATAATACTCTCTACTAACATAAAACTCTATACTAAATCACGCGAAACGCAGAACACGTCGAACTTATTTAATTCATTGACACCATGTCTCGCAGAAATGCGAAAAACAGCGATGAATGTATTTTCAGCAAGCCCTACATTTCATCGTCCAAATATACACGCAAAGCACGAGGAGCGATCCCCAAGGTATACTATCACCGTACATTTAAACGAATGCGACTAATACGCATTGATTAGTTTCCAGGCGTGCGTGAACTTTCAAGAGCGACTTGAGACTCTGTTACAGAACGTACGCTTGTGGCTAATGTGCGCTTCGAAACCGGTACAGGACATTTGCACGTGGAGCTTCCGTGTAATTACCCGAAATTTAGGGAGCCCGATCAGGTACTCTCCGTTCACGTTTCAATTTGTGCCGATGGTGAATTTATTGGGAACATTGAGACAGTCCTCGTAGGAGCGTGAACAGACTGAATGTTAAGCGCACTCTATATCCTTTCGCAAATTACACGCAGAATCAGGGTGGCGATCATAACCCGCTTATTAGCTTACAGCCCAGGTCGTATGAACTTCACTGCACGTCTTATGAGATTAAGTTTTCGGCCTACACTACAGAATAGCAGGATTACTGACCGCTATGAACACGCCTCGGGCACCCCCCACTACATTCTCCGCAGTACACAAATAATAAAAGAAAAGAATGAGAGGGTCCTGATAAATAAGACAGTTCATAAATAAATAAATAAATAAATAAATAAATAAATAAATAAATAAATAAAAGGATACTACAATACAGGTAAGTACGCAGAAGTATCGCTCTTTGACGACGACCTTTCATTATGAAATTTCATAAGCTGCCTCTCTGTTTTTCTCTGATTTTATGATCTCTCTCTCTCGCATACGCTGAATTTTGCGAAACATTTTTTTTTTTCAGTTATCTCCCATAAAGAAAAGCCTGGCGTAATCGTGAAACAAAGTGGCTTGTTTCTCGACCACGCTACTTCGTAACGTTTGCCAGAGCGAAATCTGGGTAGTGCAGTTTACCCCCCCCCCCCCTCCCACCGCCACTTGTCCAGTTTTAACGAGCATTTAAGGTTTCAGAAAGACCTGTACGAAGAGAAGGCCCCAGATGAAATGAAGCGTTTACATCACTTTTTTTTTTATCACTTAGAATCAACCGACAAAACCGAGGACACATACACACACGAAAACAAGTATAAAGAAAACGCGTTGTCAAGACCATTAATTTTCGCTGGAGCCAACGTTTGCACAAGAAGCTGTTGTTCAAAGGCGCCTCTCAGCGTTGAGTTTTTCAAGCGGAGGTGTTTGATATTAGCGGCTGTGAAATAGTCGTTAACGTCAGCGTTAGGCTAATCACCCCTGCGGACGACCATCAATCATGCACACTTCAGCGAAGGGGGGGGCATAACGGTGAACTATCGGTAATAGCGGACGAGAGAACTGTTGCGGTGAGATTATAAACCCCGCACACGCTTTCCGTAACAGTGAACTTCCGGTAGGCGTTGTTCCAGATATAGCGTTCCGGGTTGGTTTCACGAGCTTGTTATCGTAGCGATAAATAGAGAAAGAGAGAGAGAGAGAGATAAACACGTTTCCTCGCGGTAGGCGTCACCCGCAAGCACCAACCATTGAGAATACGGTTCATTAACTATCGACTGCACAAAAGACGTGCCACCACCACACAGCAGAATTACAAACCTGCCCAACGATCGCGGCGAAAAGCTGGCGCAGTCACGGTTGGGCCTTATTTAGGCTATGGGGGTGATCCGCACGATCCTTTGTCAAGAACAATGCCGCGGTTGCTTACCTTGTTCGTTGTACCGGCATACGCGGCGATATTTTTACTGCTGTCATGTACATACACGACCAAAAATATCAAAGGTATAACATGGCGGGAACGAAAGCTTGATTAGACACGGAACAAAATCAGGGGCAACTTTAGCTTCGGATGGATAATTAAGGTTGCTAAAAATATCCACTCACGAAGAGCGTACTACAGAACGAAGATGTAAAGCTTATGTCTATGTTTCTTTGCGTAGACGAAGCTCTGTTGTGGTAGCCACGTTTTACGCCGGACTAAGGAAAGGCGTGGGTTCAAAAACAAGTCGAGACCGAAAAGTAAAAATCCTCAATAATTTTCTCGGTGAATATTTCTTATAAGGAGATGATTGCTTCCTTGTTATGCCGAACGGAGGACGTTACAGGTCTAAGTTTTAATAACGTTTTCTATATTAAGTGAGCCTACCTCGTCAGAAACACATTCCATTGCTACTCATTTTATTAAGCTTGAAATTGACGTTTCCGTAACAGGTGTCGACGATGGATCAGCAGAGTGACCATCAGAGGAGAGTGACCAGCAGAGATCACCGAAAGCAAAATTGTATGAAGCAAATGTAAAGGTTTATTTCAAGTAAATTATTTTAGAGGGGCTAATATAGTCTGAATTAAATAAGCGAAAAGGAAGTCACTCAGAGTGTCTCGTGCTCGCGGTCGCTACATTGACTCAGAAGTGAGAAACGAAAGAGCGTCTCCTTTTTAAAGACTAACTTCTTTTTTTTTTCTTTAGCTACAACGCCAGATCACTTTCAAAAAAGCTAGTAAGACAAACAAACTGCCAACACATGTTCCAACGGTGACGCTATAAGCCTGCGGCCGAATTCACAATACTTCTCTTCCGTAAGTGCGTATTCCCATTGGTCAGCTGGCTTCGCTAATGATATGGCCCGCATCGTCATTGGCTGACATGCTCTCTCACGGAAATTTTTAGCGTAGGACGTTTTCTAAATACGGGCCCTGGATGTTATTAGTAATGCACGATATCTCCATTTTGTTACAGTAGGTTCACATCTGCGTCTCATAAAGTATAGTAAGGCATTGATGTAATTATTGTTATATCCAGCGAACGCAAGGCACAGCTTTTTTAGTGTTTTGTGCCTGCTGGTGGTTTTGAATACACAGTGGTGAATGTTTTGAATTGTAGACCGTTACCGTGAGGAACAAACACAAAATTCCCATCTGAAACTCGGACCCATGGTTTATACGTCGTACTACAACTTCACCTTCGTGTATACATCTCTCAGACGAATCAGCGGGCACCCTAGACAGTCTCAACTATGTAATGACTTCCGCTGATGCTTGAGAGTCGAACCATGACATGTTGTGTGCCGTCACAGTTACCCATCGTTAAGCTCAACTACTTCATGAAAGCGAAATCGGGGTGAACTTATCAAAAAACGTAAAATTAAGAAGACGAGCGAGGAACAGAGAATATATTCTAAAACCTAAAGTTAGCTTTTCTTGTTTGTGGGACACTTAAGCCTTCACTTCTTATGCTAACGCTTACATCTACCTGTTGCCATGTACGACATTATAGGTGATCGATTCAGGCACGAGTAGCGTCAACGTCAGTGGGGAAAGGAAAGACGATGTCTTACCGTTGCCGTGCCATATTTTCGTAGTGCGGATCCCGTATTTCAAAACTCCATGCGACGTCTCCGAGAAGCTACAATGGGTCAACAGCCGCAAGAAGGCCACTCACACACCCGCAGCTGTGTACGTATATGCGACAGGTGTTTGACGAGAGACGAAAGAACCGTGCTTCCGGAGTCACTTCGAGAACCGCGCAACTCGGACGAACCGAACTCGACGGGAGACCGGGCGTCCACGCCACGCACGCGCAAACAGTGCTCCCTTTGGTGTTCCGAGAAGTCGTGTGAGCGACTGTGAAGACAGCAAGCGGTGCTTCAGCTCCACTAGCCACGTGGGTGAGGAGGAAACCAAGGTGTGTGTATGTGTGTGTGTGTGGAAGGGGCTCGTCTATTCCGAGCAGGCAAGCACGGAGTTAGACGAGGCGCAAAGAAGAACCCCAGAGACCCGGTGACACGAAAAGTCGCCCCCCCCCCCCCCCCCCCCACCTCCCCTCCCTTCTTTCTCATTTCCTCCAACCTTCCTGTTCCTCTGCCCGCCTCATCGCTCCGTCAACGCTGCCAGCGCGACAAAAGAACAAAAGAAAGGCACGTTGATGGCGACAGCGCAGGTTAGGCGTTCTCTGTCGCGGCAGAAGCGCAAACGCGGCGAGGAAGGAAAAGATAGGGATTGTCGGTTTTTCTGCGCGAGATGGTTGAGTATTTAGAGGAACGCCACAAACTGGACTCACTCGCGTTGACCGAAGGGCGTCGGGTTCTTTTCGCGGCGCTGTGCCCCGACTCATTTCGAAGACGGTCCGTGCGAACCTGTATAATTTTTGTAGAACGACGTTCACTTTGGCATGCTACTTTTGTTTTGCCTTTCTTTGCCTAATTTAGAAACAGCTGAGTGGTGGACCTATAGGAAACAAACCGAAGCCATGGGAAAGTACGAAAAGATTCTTCATCTATCCATGGCCTTCGCACGTACTCTGAACGATCTAAAGCTCCAGAATGTTTTCGGAAGCTGATATAAGGCGGGCGGAGGTCAAGGAGCCAATCAATTAACGAGTTAATCTAAACAGCCATATATGACCAACCAACGGTGGAAGAGGACTGCAGTCTCCGCGCTGCAATTAGACAAGATATAAGAACGATTTCCACGCCGTAGACTGCTGACTGTAAGCAACATTGGAGAACATCACGGATAGTAGCTCATGCGTGTCTTCGTACTGTAGCGCTAATTGATGAATGTTTTGTTAACCCATCTGAGAATCAATTGTGTTTAACAAGCCAAGTGCGCATGTATGGGAATATTTGTAACTGCCTGAATTGAGAATATACGTTTTTGTTTGATCTGTCAACTCTGGGCTCCAACGGGGTCTTTGTACCATAGCCAGCGTTCAAAGGAATTTATTATGTAAAGTGCGCTCGAGGCAAGATACCAGAGTAGATGTAGACAAGACGAACGCAGCCTACTACGACTCTGGTGTCTCGACCCAAGCGCAGTTTATGTTCACATATTGTCTTACCAACTAGCCCTCCAACACACGCTATTTGAGTTCCAAAAGGATGACCTTTAATCGTCCTTGCTTTCGTGGAGCCTTTTGGGGGACCGATTCGTCAGTCCCCGGAATCTCCATCATTTTCACGGGGTGTGACATGAACATTGTCCTTAATAATACACCCTGGTAAGAGAACGCTGCCACCGTGCCAAGTTTTGAGCGAGGCGTTACCCTGCAACAACTTTTTATGTTATCACAGAAATGACATGACCTATTAGAGTTCCTGTTGCATCAGAAACCTTCCACCACCCTCGCGCGCGCACGCGCACGCACGCACACACACACACACACACACACACACACACACACACACACACACACACACACACACACACACACACACACACACACGCACACACACACACACACACACACACACACAAACACACACACACACACACACACACACACACACACACACACACACGCACGCACGCACGCACACACACACACACGCACGCACGCACGCACGCACACACACACACACACACACACAAACACACACACACACGCGCGATTCGTCAAATATAAGCAGAGTTACGGCACTATAGCCGTGCGCTCTCACTATCCTTTCGCCTCCAAAAACGTGGCCGGAAGATGCACAGGACGTGAAGGGTGGTAATGATAGCAATATGATTGCAAATGATTACGTGCACGGCTCAGAAAGTTACGTTGCCGTCCTTCGTAGGCCACGAACATAATTTGCTATGTTCCCTTGACCCCATTGGGCCGCTACTTCTCGTTTTATGTGTGCGCGGCCGCGGTATTTACACAGCGCGGCACGTGGCGTTTGAGATCATAAGCTCGCGCGTCATTCGTGAAACCAGTGAAATCTCGCCGTACCAGCATACCAGCATGCTTCAGCCTGCTGCATTGTTTGGCGAGGCGAAATGAATCAATATTTTTTTGGCTGTTTTTAACACGAAATCAGGAATCCCTTGTTGCACGCAATACATTGATAGGGGAAGCGGTGGTTTACTGTGCGGTAAGCACGGAAATACCGCACCGTCGTGGCCGGCACGTGGCTATTGTAATATACAAGACGTATATTAGCCCCTATAATCATCCTATCGTGCTTTATGCCGTACGCATCAAGCAACTGATCCAGCCAAAACATTTTCGAATCGTGGTACATTTACCACTGTTATAACCGGCAAGGCGGCCTGCAAGGGACGCTCAAACCTTCCAAACGCGGTCCGCGTCCTGCAGGAACGCAAGAGGTGTTTTTGTGTGCAGGGAACGCGCATCGGCGTCGCTGGCACACGCCGTCCGCGTCCTGTGAAAAGACTTGAGACGCGCGTGCACGGACCGATATAAAAGGGGCGCGTCAAGAGTGCGCTGGAGCCCTCGTCTTTTGTGAGCTTTGTAATGTGAAGGTGCGTCTGCACCCTTGGTCTGTCTCCCTGTAAATATGTAAAATAAAACGCGTGTTCTAAGAGGCCTCGCAAGAGTTCTTCGTCGCCGGAGCCTGGGAGTCAACCTCAGCCCCTCCTGGTCACATCACCACCAACGTTAATACCGTAGCGCAAGCGGTACGGCTTTAGCATGTCACTGCTAGAACACCCTATTATGACTCGCATGCTGACAGAAACGTTAAGTAAAGGTCGCCAGACATTTCAGACTACGTTTGAAACTTGAATAAGACGTGTCAGACTAGTTGGTTTTGGTTGGTCATCATCGCGAAACAAAGACAGCGCACATTTCACGAATACAGAAACAAGGAACATGCTTGTGCTCGTGTTATATAAATCGTGTTCTTTGTGCCAGTCTTCACGAAGTGTGCGCAGTATTTTCCTAGTGATACGTTTAGAAAACTTCTCAGGGCCCCTTTAATGTCCCCTGTAGTAATGTAACCGCCAAGAAAACTTTACCAGGTCATTACTAACCAACTCTCGAAGCGCACGCGCGCGGTGAGTCATGCATGCTCGCATATTACGTCGCAACCTTATCTGATTGACCTGGTTTAACTTGTTATTGCGCAATGGCTACAGCGCGCTCGATCAACCGGCTCGCCTCCTTGCTCGCTCTCTTTCTGTCTCGCCAAGAGAAGATCGACGAAGGAAAAAAAAAATCTGCATGAGACGCGGGCGTCGGTCGGGAGGCCGTAATGAAAATGTGGGGCTGTGCCGAATAACGCATAACCACGATCACGCTCGACATCCATGGTGTCTGCTCGTGCGCGACACGTTCATGTACGATGGCGGCGAGGCGGTGAACCCGAGAGGGGCGAACGTGGCGTGCGCGTACACGCACTGCGCGCCGATACACCGGAAATGCCTAATGTAGGTGATCCTTTTTGACGACCATCTCCGTCAACGTCTGCACATGTCGCCTGCGTTAGACATGTTATACACGATAGAAGAAAGAAAAAAAAAAGCGAACAGAGATCCGGCCGCTTCTCGTCGGAAGCGTGATCCGATCTAGCCCTTGCGCCATAAAACACCATATATCATCAACTTCTCTTTTCGTCCACTGTAATTTTGTTCTTTATTTTGATACCATAATTACTACACCACAGATATAAGACTACAGATAATCTTCCCAATACCTTCCCTGCCTTGATTGTTTGTTGGTTTTGTTAGGTTGTGTCTAACAAAGAAAACGAGCCCTTGATACATTCCCGTTCTTTCGTTCAAAAAAGAAAAAAAAAAGGAGTGAAGAATCACACACACGTATAACATGTCAAAGATCTTCGTAATAGGAGTTTAGTAAAAAAAAAAAGAGAGAGAGAGAGAGAAACATTCCACGAAGGTGATGAATGTGTACATAAAACCACCCTCAACAACCTGAGGCTTTAAAGTTTTTCATATTGTTACTTATGTTCAAAGTTGAAGGGTTTCGTGCTTTTTTACCTTCTCTAAGCGCTTATTAGCATCGTTCTTCAGTAGGTATATTTGTCAGTGCAGAGGGCAAGGAGAATAAGGACAAGAGAATAAGGACAAGAGAATAAGATAGTGGGATAGGACAGAGAGATACAGGATTGCGTGAATATACAATGCAGAAACTAGGTGTGTGTGCATGATAATTTTTATTTTTGAAGTGAATTATTCGAAAGAGCTCGTTCGCGAGCCCAGTCACCGGCACTGTTCAGTTTACGTGAATCTAATTTGCGATGCCCTTCGAGGAAGTCCCCATACTGTTGGCGAGCTGGGACGATCGTGAGGATGCGCCGCAAGCAGGAGACTAGTAGGCGACCTGGATGGCGGTATGCGACCGTATTGAAACACACTGTTCCGTATTCCTCCCTCAGATAACGACAATGCTGCAATCACCGCCAAGTGTCTTTAAAGCTCACCTCTGGGGATGGATGCCATAGAATCGATTTGAAGTAATCGTTTACGCAGTCGGAGCGCGTACCAGAAGTGCAGTAGTAATGCACGGCAAACGAGATATATATTTTATTGCGATAGCAATTATATGGGACAGTCTCGACGAGTTTTTGCCGTCGCCGTTGCCGTCGCCGTCATTTCGCGTATAAAGCCCAAATTGATAGATCCCCAAGCGCATCGTACGTTCTACACCCGCGGGTAACAGCGCGGGAGCGGGGGGCGACAAACGCGGCTGAAGCGGACATCAAACGAGCCGGCCCAACTACGTTGCTCCGAGGCGTATGCGATAAGATCCCCCCCGCCTGTTCGACCAGCCGGGGAATGCTCAAGAAGAGAGGAAACGCCCCGCGCGTCTTTAACAAGCGCGGAAAGACGCGAGGGGGTTGGGGGGGGGGGTCTCTCATGCAGTCCACTGCGACCTTTGGTTTTACGAGCGCGGTCGTCGCTGGCGGAACGCGTTATCTCGCAATCTCAGCAGCCGACAGCGGGCGACGAACAGTGTCCCTGGAGCGGCCGTAAGCTCTTAAAAAAGCATTTTGTAGAGTTGCGTGAGATCGGATCCAAAAGAGTTAGCTACCAGCCTCAGTTCGAACAACATTAGCATTGGTTGCTATCGCATTCATTGCTTCACCCTGGCGGTGAAACTGTGACTTCTTTTTTTGGATTTCACCCATCTAAACGGCTTTACGTACTTAACGTGTAGCACCTTGATGGCATTTCTTTTTATGTAAGATTGCTTTCAAAATTTAGGCGCCTGCGTGATATCCTTCTAGGTATCGCATACGCAGTTTTTCTTCTGCAGCAACTGCCTTAAACATCAGCGAGGATGGTTACCGATCTCCGTTTTCATTAGCTGATTGTAATTAGATGCACTAGAGGGTGCTGTGCCTGCCGTATCGAAACGCTTAATTACTGCAAGGACTCACTGCCCATCCGGTAATTGCTCCGGTCGTACAGTTTAACGTCATGGGTTTGCCGGTGACGCATTCCTGGCTATATTACTTACTGACATTGCAATAAAATCGATCGATCGATCAATCAATCAATCAATCAATCAATCAATCAATCAATCAATCAATCAATCAATCAATCAATCAATCAAGCCCCGTCATGTGCTGGGCAGAAAGCTTCATTTGACTGAAATTACGTCAGTACTGCGTCAGTCCTACTTATTTATGCATGCCTCAAGCTGTAGCTCTAGTTCTCAGTCACTCTAATTTTCAGCCGCGTCACTGTTCCCTAGGAGCTGGATCCGTTCCTTGTACTTTTCACGAGTTACCATTTCTAAGGATCACGTCCCCTGTTCAGCTTCGTTGATGAGTGTTGACTGACCTCAGCTAAAATATCAGCTGCTTGCGTTTTTTATCTACTTGCTATCTCTTTCGTGCAACGTTACATGCAAAACTTCATTTTTCGTCGCTCGCTTTTTATCGCAAGTGCGCCAGTTATACCTCTAGAGGTGAAGGGGCTACGGAACCCCGCATGACGCTTCGTTTTGTGTTTTTGGCCATAACAAACAAATTCCGCCTTCGATCAAGAAAAGGCAAACGTCAGCTTCGGCTAGGAGGAAACGAAAATGGCTCACAATGGAGAAGTACAACAACAAAAAAAGAAAAAGTCTATGGCATGCTCGCATTCGGCACCAAAGGTTATGAATATGGAAGACGCCTTCGATCGATGGCTCGGAGGTTCCGACAGTGCATTTACATATAACCCTGGACACTAAATTATGATGGTGGCGCAGGGAGCTCACGATTGCCGTAGACCTATAGACACGACTTCAATACTATCATCAATCTTGAGGCGCTAATACCACACGTATTCTACAGTTACCAAACCTACACAGTGCTTCGTACATTGCCGACCTCGCTCATTAAAAACATGGCTGCTGGCAAAAATCTGCTAGCAACCATGCACACTACTGCCCCTATATTTCTTTGTCATTTTACTTTTATACACTAGAGCGTCTATTAATGAACATTCGCCCCCTCTCTCTCTTTTTCCTTGCATTTGTGAACGGCGATATCGTGGAATACCGAATTTACTCGTATATTACCAGCCACTGGTTAGTACTGGCCAACTTGTGCTGGTTTATGATGTTGGCTAAATGATGGCACCCATTGGCTATTCTCGGCAAACGTATATAGACCACCCGCTGTGTTAGCAGCAACGTCGTCTTCACTCCGTCGCAATTCAGGCATTGAGTTATTGGTCTCCGTGATACAGACTGGCTCTACCTTCATTTTTCTCTATTTCGACGGCCAGCAGAGCGGCGTTCCAGTTTGCATTTCAAATGAAAGAACACTATTTCGCCGAGGCGCCTTTCCGGAATAAAGTGCGCCGTCTTCCAGACGCGAAGCGGCCTTAAGAAACAAAAAATAAAGTAAAAAAAAAAAGGAAAATCTCGCAACCTTTTCTTGTCTGCGAGCTCACCGCATGCAGACGCCCGTCCCTCGAATTTCCCACTTATATCGCGCGCTCGTCGCATTCGCGGCAGAAGGAACCGTTGTTGCTTTTCTGGGAGCCTCAGCGTCCCTACGCCGCAAAAGCTCCCGTTTCCCGGCTGTCACAGCTTACTTTCCGAGCGGAAGTCGGAGAAAGGAGAAGTTGCACAAACAAGCGCAATAAACTCCGGTAATAATGCATAAAAGACGTGCCCTATGTAGCCGCCCACAGAACTTGTAGCTCCACGTCGGAAGACGACGCAGATTCGAGGAATGGCCCCTGCGATATCCAGGCAGATGTTTCAGCGACACTATATATGCTGCATTCCACCGTAGTGACAGTTGGCTTACGAAACAGGTCCGGTCGTTTTAGTGCCAACCGTATATAGAAGGTAGTACTGGTTATCATAACGAGCGCTTACTGCAGGTGACGTTTTCCAGTCGTCTATCGGGTCACGCGAGGGTCGCATGTTGGTGTGTCAGCCATTCCGACGCGAAACAAATATGTCTTTGTAAGTTGAACCGGAATCCAGTGGTGACTTAATAACGTTGGCAATTGCAACTTCAAAGAAAAAAAAAAGGCATCAATTTTTCATCTGCACGATACTCTAGAAATCTGGGGAAACAACGAATGAATGCGTGCGTTGAAGTTCATGTCATGGTAACCACCTCAACTGGCTTTGTAATTACGCGCCGTCGCATTCTCTCGTTCCAGCCGTTTTGTTTTCGGCACATAGATGTAGTAGACTGAGTAAGCAATACAACGCTTTGGCTATTAAGCGGGGCATACCATGGACCCACATCTCTCGAACCATGCCATGCACAAATTATCTAGTGAAGTTTGTGTAAGCAGAGTCATGATGAAATTGCGGTCACTGGCCATGCCAATGTGAGAGAGCCCGCTGGTATACCTGCGTGCTTCTTTACCTGGTCTCGGTCACCATGTTACCCTCACCCCGTTACCTGATCACGTCATAGTATTACCTGATCAAAAGACCCTCCCCCAAACTCTTCCACTACGAAGTGGAATCGCCGCGCACCAGAAAAATGAACCGTCTTGACGCCCTGCTTAGCGAAATTGCAGTCACGGCCACCTGAAAACCAACGCTTGCCTTGAGACAAGAGTTGCAGAACCAGAACAACGGCTGCATCCATAATTAACTCAAAATTAAAGTGCTTATGTGTCACTTAAAAAGGGAAAAAAAATGCGGTTGATCCCTCTGATATAGGAATCGGTATAACGCACGAAAGGTGAAGCGTGTTTTCACAGACGTGGTTCAATGTTTATTGCACATTGATATATAAAGTCTATTGGTGTTTAGTCGCTACAGCAACCTTAGACGTGGATGCCCCGATGTTGACGCCTGCTGACACTTCTCCATAGCGACAACCAACGACTCGCGACCGGGATACATTTTTCCGGAGACACTGCATTGCACGCAACGGAGCATCGAGCAAATCACACATGAACCACAGGCGTTCGCAAACCCTGCAAGCGAAACTGAACGCGTTTTCACTGAATCGTTTTGTGAACTCATGGTCCGCTGCAACGAAGGGTGCATGGTTTACGGTTTCGCGACCGTCCTGTGGATGTGCTTGGCACGCGGCGTCGTTTTGGCGAGCAGCGTCCTGCTGCTGGGTCTCTTTGGTGAAGGTACGATCATTTCGGTCCTGCTTCGGTGTATGGCAGCCGGTTGGGTAGCGATGCGCTCAACTTCGTAAACGCGAGAGGCAGAGTTCTCAGTTTGAGCCGTGAACGCGCGAAGGCCTCCCGCTCACCCTTGGCGTGTCCCTCGCTGCACTAAACTCACTTGCGCGACATTCGCCCGTCGACGCCGTTGTCTTTCGGCGGCGCTTAATGCAGCAGTTCTCGTAGTCGGTGCCTTCGCACTCGTGTGATCATTAGGACGGCGGAGAAACACCGTTGGTGCATGTGGAAGCTGCACACGCCAGCACAACGCGAAAATCAAAGCACGTAACTGACACACTAATACAACGCGAAAGACAAAGCACGTAAATGCGTCGCCACCGAGTCAAATCAGCGCGTATAGCACGTCGCAATTATAGCTTCCGCTCGCGGCCTTCGAGATTAGCTCCAGAAACGTTGTCGGAGCTAATTGCGCAGGCCACGCTCCGCTGTGCTGAGTATGGCCAATGCCACCTAGGTGGCGTTGGTAGGGCGCCCTGATGCCAGCGTCCGTTCGAATGCTGCCATCGAGGCGCCGTAGTGCCGAGACTGCCGATGCGTTCACTGTCGGTGCTTGTTAGTGTCATAATGCTCTGCAGCAATTCTTTTCTCCGCGCGTATAGGCGGTGGCACTTCCCCGACAAACCAACAGCGCAGGTACAAGGACGAGTGTGAGATACATAAAGGTGCGTCTAAAGGACTCCTCGGGTATGCGCCGGTGGCGCAGTTTGTAAAGCACCCGGTTTCTATCGTTGCGGGTCGAGAGGTCATGGGTTCGATTCCCGGGTCTTCCGAATTTGCGAAACATTTTCTTCTGGTTTTTATCTTTACATTCTGTAAATTTTAACAACGTCATATCCGTGACGGAAATGCGTCAGTGAAGTGTCTTGGTGGATCCCGGCATAAAACACTTTCGTGTTAAAACTATTTTTATCAATTCTATACCGTTGATGAGAACATAAGCTGGTGCTCCGTAATGATTACACCTTTCCTTTTGCCTTTACTTACTGCTTCCCCTGCACCAATAAATTAACACTTAAAATTTTTGAAAACAATTATTAAAAAAATACCAGCATTACTGTCTACGCTGGCAGCGTCAGAAACGTTGAAATAATCACGCAAAGAAGAGATGAGAAGATACGCAGCTTGTTCGTTTAGAGAGGAACTCCAAACAAAGACGTCAGCCGCAGCGCGAAATGCGTTTCTAGGTTGTGCTATAAAGCTTTTCATCGATCGCTTGCATAGCGTATCGTAGCAAGAGAAACAAGAACGAATAATATATAAACAAAAAAAAACGAAGACAACAGTTAAAGACGGGGAAGCAACGTCTTGGATGCCCGCGCTGTTTGCTCACACACTTACATTATTTGGAGAGCGTCGGTTTTTCCGAGAATGCCGTCGTAACGGTGGAAAGCGTCCGCTGTTGCGGACTGCAGAAAAGTGAGCGGCGAACGACGCTGTTCCCAGAAAAAAAAAAAAAAAGGAAAAGAAACTGAAACTGCTCCTTTACTTGCCTTCGAGTGCGACATTAGAGTTCCCGCGAGCACGTATAGCGCGTCAGGAACACGAGAATGCAATATGTGCGGCCAGCCAGACATGTTACGAACCCGCAAACAAGCTGCCCCACATCACAAGCGGACTGACGCGAGAGATTTTTCCCTAAGAAGTGTCGCCCGTGTAGCATTGCTTTTGCGCGCAAAGTCTTCTCGCTTCTACGAGCTCACTCTCCCCCCTCCTCCCACCTCTCCCTCCACACACAGGCAACATCTGCCTGTTCCTCTTTTTCTCAATCCCCGTCCAGAACATCCGTACGGTTATTACAGCGAACATTTTTCAGTGGAAATAACAGGTAAGGCTAGTAGGCAGAGACAGCAAAACGCTAACGTGGCTCAACGTAAACAAAAATTCAGGAGCCGTTCCCCTATAGGGGGTATTCACGTGACGTCATCCGCAAGGGGCGCTAGCGCGGCAGGTGCCATAATTGTGGTCTCGCGCGCGAACTTCATCGTTGTACTACAACCAAAGTTTTCGGCAGCACGTGTGTTTTGATATTTCTTTTTTTAAAGGAAAGTGTCGTAGTGAGGTGCAGCGCCGCAAAACACCACACTTTAATATGCCGGTTCGCTGAACAACCACGGCTATGGCGGCTATGGCGGCGCACTCACTGGCGCCACCTAGCGGGAGGAGCTCAGTGAATACCTCCTATTGGGAAAATCGAGGCAGGTGAAGCTTGCGTGCCTGACCTATTACATTTCCTTCCCTCTTTCTATCATGAGTCCTTTCCCTCCCTGGCGGAACCGAAACCGCTCTTGATTTGTTGCGGGTGTCGCGTGAGGGCGCGCCTACGCAGTTGACACCATGTCAAATGACAGACGTTCCGACGCCCACGCCGGAACGTGAAGTCATGCGTCGGTATCTAGGCAACAGTGAAATGTGGCAACGTGAAATGACAAGTGACCTCCATAAATGATAAGCTCGCCATATCATAAACGGCTGATCATCGACGAGCCCCCGATCTAGGGAGTGCTAATTACTGGAAAACGGCGGATACAATTAGTACGCTCGTGGCCACGAACCTTCGAGGGCCACATTTATCCATGCGTTACGGTGCCGGCGTTGGGTTTTTCGCGGACTACAACGCCGCCGAAGAAATCTGAAACTCATAACAAACTTTGATTGAAAGATCAGCTTTAGGAACAAGAGGAGAAGACCGGAAGTGTGTCAGATCATCAACAACTTTATTTTCAGCACCTCAACCCAAATATGCGCGCACGACGAAGGCTAATCAAGATAAGACATACTATCTTAAAAGTGGATCTAAGTATTCACATTCACTTTTGTATTGTATTCTGTGCAGAAGTGAATGTGAATATTTAGATTCTGTTTTCAGATAGCGCGTCTTCAAGTGCTGCCCTTTCGTCGTGTTGCATCCTTTGGCGAGCGCTCACATTTGGGTTTTCTATCTTATCAGATTGTTTTTCGTAAAGGCTTTTTCTTTCATTGAGCCACATTACTGACGACTGACTATTTCTTCGCCTGTCTACATCTAAAAGACAGAGCGCTTTTTTTTTCTTTTTGTCCAGGAGGTACACGCGCAGGTGTCGTCTAGGAGGTCGCACGTTTGCAGACAACACATCGCTCCCGGTTCTCTATCTCTAATGCAGCAACACTCGAATAAGAGTTACGTGCACCTTTTAGTCGATACCGTTTTCGCCAAGTCACCAGTCCGCACGCCACACCAGTCCATTACAATGGAAAACGGGCCATACTCATTCTTGGCGACTCCCTAATCGACTTCGGGTCGCGTGCGTGTACCATAGCGGCTGGCTCTCGATCTCGCGTCCTCCTATCAAGCAGTCGCTATCTGTCCGCACGCCACTTTGTTCGCTAAGCGCGGACGCACGGATATGTCTCTCAAGCAAACGTAAGCACGCTACTGCACTGTGTTACCTACCGTTAACGAGAAAGAAAACACAAAAGTGACCCGCAAGGGAAACGAATGAATAAAGAACACTCGTCTCCAGTGTCTTTGTTTGTGTATATCCCCTCTCGTTTCCACGCCGTTGCCACTCTATCCCCAACCACGCGCACTGTAGTGGCTCCTACGCAACCGGCCTCGCATACAGCAGTGGTCTTCGGAAGCCACGGCGTCCGCGAGAGTAAACTAATTACGCCCTAATTACTCTTTTCCCGACGGACGAGCACGAAAGGTCGCAGTATGCTACGGAGGCTACCGTGCGGCGGTTCCTATCTTTTGTTTCGGGCGTACGCAGCTCTCTCCCTGTTGCTCCGCTGAGCTTCTTTCTTCCCGGTTCCGTGCACCGTCCAGTTAGCGTCAGTGGGTGTACGTACAACTACGCTGCGATTGACAACGCGGAGACGTTGCACAACCCGCATCTCGGAGCGCGCTGTTGCGACTCTTCCGCGAAGCCCCCCCCCCCTCCCTATTGTTGCGCGACCTGTTGGAACATCACGTGGCTGCACGAAATGAGCTTCGTTTCTGCTGTCCGCTAATGCAGCGTTAACAGCCACTCCAGGAACGGGAACATGCGGAGGCCTTCTTTTGCAACGTGCGGGACCTCCGACATTTAGCGACCTCTTTAGGCGAACTACGTTTGCGTCGTCGGGTGATAACCACCAAAAGCGGTGGTTATCACGCACTTACTTGGCGTATTTGTCGTTCTTACGCGTGTGCCTGTGCTCTTTGATGAGCTCGCGGTGGAGCCAGCGCACTATACGTTAATGTTGGAACGTTCACGAGAAAGCGTGCGCGTAGGGACTGCTTGGAACGAAGTTTTCCGTGGTATACATTAAGCTCTACTAGGCAGACAAGCTGCCCAATCTTTCTCGTAGTCAGCGAGATAACTGCGTAGCACGTCCCATTTTCTTAATTGCAGCAGAGTGTACACGTGACTAGGCGTTAATTAACGAAACAAGCGACGCAGACGTTACGAAATAACGACAAACAATACTCGGTTAATAGAAACAAGCTCTTTGTAGTGCGCATTGTGCAATCACTATTAGGCGTGCTTTGCTCTATTTATATCTATATGGCGGGAATGTCAACTAGTTACGCTATTCATTTTTCATTTTGATAGAGCATCGCAGCGAATGGGTTCAGCTTTACTTTTTCATCGCGTACCTGCTCCGCATAATTAATCGCACTTGCCCAGAGCAGTGTCATTGTGGGCCGTGTCCGGGTATATTAATATTCTGGTTAATCGCCGATACAACCGCATGACTGATCGATTGCTATTCGGCTCTCTTTAATGAAATGGGGAAGTCCTTAAAACATAACATATAGTCGTATTGCTCGTATTTATTTCGGCGAGATGGCGTGACTAATATACTTGAAGTTTCACTACCGCAGCTCACTATTTCTCCTACAAAATTAATAGGCCAAACAAAGGACGTTCAAAAGAGTAAAACTGAACTTCACTTTCTATTAATTGCTGGGTTAATTTCGTACCTGCCCACAACGTAACGAAGTTCAAATTGGGAAAATCATTCTAGCTTAATAACCTCACACAGTCGTATTTCATTCCAATTTTCAAGCAAGACGGGTTCGCAACAATGCACTATGGCTAACGATATAAATAAAAGAAAAGTCGCGATGGTCTGTACACCGAGGTAAACAAGGCGAAAATACAACAAAGCGTTATTTCCGATGGTATCAAAGGGGTGCAGAAGGGGTTGCAATCACAACGTACAAGTCCCTAAATGCACTCGAACATTCGTGCTATGCACACGTAGCCCTAATGTTATGACAAAAGGGTTCACATTTCCGCTTCCGTTCCTGCAGGCGCGCTCGATAGGCCAAAGACATCTGGACGACCGTTAGGTGGGAACCCTTTAATCAACGGCATCGACTCGCCCATGAACCGGAAGCCACGTGCACGAAAACAATCACGTCGCCTTCAACAAAGCACGCTGCAGTGTCGGCCCCATCCGAAGTATCGCTTCGATTTCGCGCCGCGACCCGTCGCTACGTATAGCTCGAATCCGACAGCGAACCCCTGGGTGCAAAGCATATAAACACAGGTGGTGCCACGTTCTGGCGTCGCGATCTTCTCCCCTATACGGTCATTGAACTTGTTCGTGGTTTGCTTTGGTTGGTGGGCGGTGAAGCGGCAATCGAGTCCTGCGCGAGGAACGTAAACGTGAGACTCTATACGGCGAGCTACAGGGCGAACCCCGGGGGCTTTTGCGGGGTCGTCGACCGTTGACCGCGGCTCTGCCGGGGGGCGTCGATGGGCTCAGACGGCCTGCTCGCGTTTAGCCTTTGTTTTTATTGATTGCGCCCAAACCAAACTCGCTGGAGGCACGACCTGTCAATTAGACGTTTCCGCTGACCTCCCCCGAGGGAGCATTTCGCGGGCCACGCTCTCGATGCCGGCTATATTGAGGCTTTTACGAGCGACAGGAAGCGTGACCAACGTGTTTTTGTCGCCGAACTGCTCGGCAACCGTACACTGGTGACACTTCGGGAGGGCTCGAAACACAAGACCTACCGATTATTGGATACCGTTCGTCACCAAGGTAATTTAGCCCTGTAGTGGCCAATGTATCGTCAGCTACGGCAAATTTTATATCTAGAAGTTCCGATGTAAGTACGACAAAGCACTGATCAAAAGTAAAATTTGTGGCACACTGGAACGTCCTTTTCAGATGCGAATAGTCCAGAAAACAAATTACGTATAAGCTAATTGTTCTACGAATAAGTACTCGAATGAAGTTATACTTAATCATTTATTTTTTGTACAATAAGTACTACTAAATAGCGCATTTTCCTCCCCTTGTTCTTGTTACTCTCCCCCCCCCCCCCCCCCCCCCCGCCACCTTCCCCCCATGCTTCATGAACTGTGGGTAACATAAGAGAAAAATAGAAAGAGCGAGAGAGACAGAAAAAAAACGAAAATTGTTGCAAAAGCTAATTCGAACATAAATAACACGTTCTGGGCAAACTTTATTTCACATACAAAAATTAACCCCTAAAAACAACTTGTGAACTTTTCAAACACTGATACGCCGCTTCGCAAAATCTGCGCACTCGGGAAAAAAAAAAAAGTAGTTTCGTTTTCTTTCCCCGAGTAATCCCAAACCACCGTATAAGGTTGCGAAAAGTTGCAAAAGCCATCCCGGCCATCCCGGTAACCCGGTTATCACGAGCGTCGAAGCAAAGTACTCTCCGACCGAACGCATCTTTACTGAGCTTACGAAAGCAAAGGTCAATCAGTGGCGGCGATGTTGCACCGACGCGGGAGTGAGAAACGTGCCACCAACACGCGAGTTGGTAGCAGGAACACGCCGATAACGAGGAAGCTAAGTTCTCTTACGCCGTTACCGAATGAGCTAACCCTTCCGCATGGTATGGTATGGTATGGGAAAAACTTTATTTAGGTCCGTCGGGGCGTGAACTAGCACGTAGCAGCGGGCCGCTCCCACGTCGGGACAGATAGGCCTAACCTCTCCGCCACGTCCTCCTCTCGAGGAAATAATGCAATCAAGTGATCCTGTTACAAGAAGCGCTCAGATACTCGGCCCGAAATACCACAAGTGACCTCGGGCAGTGAGAAAGAGACCAGGTTACGTAAATGTTAAAACGACTGAAACACTCGACTCCCGAAAAACAACTTACGTAAACGTTGTTTCATAACAGAACAAATGAAAATCGCATTGAAATCAGTGTTACTTATAGACGAGTCTTCTGAACTTATACTTTATTCAATACCTGCAAGTCAGCCCCAAAGATCACAACATATGTCGAAGTTTCAGGATTTTCTTGTTTGTTCAGTGTTCCTAAGTAGAAAATAAAAGATTATTATTTGTACTATTATTACGAAAGGAAGACAACCAAGGTCTAGCAAAAGTACCACAGGCTTTTAAGGAACTTTTAAGCAATGTTATATCCATGATAATTGTTGGGGTTTCACGTGCGAAAACCACGATATGATCCTGAGGGACGCCGTAGGGGCGAACTCTGAAAATTTCGACCCCCTGGGTACTTTAACGTGCCCCACAATCTTAGGACACGGACCTCAAGCCTTTTCGCTTCCGTCGAAAATGGGACCGCCGGGGCCGTGATCGAACCCGCAACATTCGGGTGAGCAGCCAAGCACCGGAAGTTCGTACCTGAACATCACTTGGCTGACCGGAAGTGGCGTAACGGAAGCAAAGTGTGATCGGTAACATCTGATTACATCATGAGTACGTGACCACCAACGAGACCTATTTATCACAGGCTAAGTGTTTCTATATGTTTTTCCAGAGGCCTCCAAAATGCTAGCTACCCATCATACGAGTAATTGAACTGGTAGCTCGCGCAACACTGCCAAATTTTAAGGAACATTTGGCTTCATAAAATATTCGCTTCGAAGTACGAGTTGAGTTAATCAGAACTGCTTGATGGTCGGTGGCACGTTCTCCACCCCCGCGTGGTTTCAACATCGCCATCGCTGGTTGACCTTAAGCCTATTCGTATGGAATCCTGCGGAATTTCAACTACTCACAGCAAGAGATGGAAAATTAGAAATAAGAGGAAAAATGCTGTGCCTATACAACGGTGGCGTTTTCGCCAGCGCCCATAAATTACGAGCAGGATGAGAATGACGTCAACATTTAGAGTCCTTTGCGCATAAACGCGATCGTGATTCCGTCTCGTTTATAAAGCCCTGTGTACCACCCACCGAATACCGTTGCAGTTCGTGCAGCTTACCTGGGGCAGAAGACTGCAGGTAACACGGGAGCAACTCGAAAAAGGCAAACAAAATATCGAAGCCCCGAAAGATTCACAGCGATGCCAAATGTAGAAAGAGGAAAAGGATAGAAAAAAATATGCAGATCCCAAGTACCGTGGGGATCGATGTTATGCGAAGCAGTGACTGGGTTGTAATTTTTGTATTGAGCGAAACGTTATGAAATGACGCTAAAGATATGTACAAAGGTTGCACGCACAGACATGTTGAACAGTCACATATGTTTCATATAACCAGTTGGTTGTTTACAGTTGTGTAACGATGCCAACAGAAACATGGATATTGCCAACACCAGAAGCCGTAAGCTGATATGTGGAGCTTGTGCTTGCAAGGATGGTAGCCCCGGATAGTGCTACGTAGACCAACTACAATGGATGGCGCTTAAGTATACAACTGACGTTAACCCGACCCGACTCCTTCGTCATAGGAGTGCGTATGTAATGTTTATAAATTTAGACAGCCAGCACTGCAACCACAATATACGTTTCACCGACATTACGCCTGCATAGGGTATTCTTCCAAAGCAGTTTCGAGACCTGACGTGGCTCTGTGGTAGAATGCTTGATTGCCACGCAGAATGTTTGGGTTCGATTCCTGCTGGGACTCTGATTTCTATTCTTTGTATTCCTCGCGTCAACGCCGCCGATGTCCGTCTTTCTTAACGCTGTCGCATTTAAATTACCAATGCCTGTTCTCGCCGTTCCTGGGTAGATATGAATTGTCAAAGTCCTGTGGCGCATACCCGTATTCCGCGGCCCGCGGTATACGGGTATGAGCCACACGTGTCTGGAAAAATGAGTTTGACGACGTACGCGACGGGATTTTCACGTTATTCATGTCATGACCAGCCAGAAATATTCGTCAATACCTCTTACCCTCCCATATAAATTTTGGTATACCCCAAGTTAAGGAGGCCATCACGTGAGCACCCAGACGTAGGCGGCTAGATAGATAGATAGATAGACAGAAACGCAAAATTGCTTACAGTACGCAAAGAAATGCTTCGCATTTAATTAAGGCATCTTCGCCCTAGTGGTGCCAAGCCTCAAGGAAGTGCGGAGCTGGGCAGGCCTTCTTTGGTTCGCTTCGGTTTTCTCTGTCTTTCATACTCTCTTTCACTCTTGTTCTCTTTTTTCAGTTTTTTCTCTGTTTTTCTCTGTATCTCTATTTATTTCAATTTCCCTTCCTATTTTCTTGCTTTCTTTCTTTTTCTGTCTATTTATCGCTTCCTTCCCTTTCAATCTTTATACGTGGTTTTTTTTCTTTCTTTTGTCGTGTGTCCCTAGCCAATAGCAGTAATGTTCGCACTTTATGTCATCATCAAGGCACTCGAAGAACAAGAGGAAGAAGACTTCTCTTTGGCACGAGCGCGTGCTCAATATGTTACAGTTGGCTATGCTACACGTGGTTTTGCCTGCGTTAATATCATCATCAGGGCGCCCGAAGAACAAAAAGAAGAAGACTTCTCTTTGGCGCGAGCGCGCTCTCAATATGCTACAGCTGGCTAAGCTATACGTGGTTTTGCCTGCGTTACGTCAAGCGACGACGACAGCATAGGACAGCCCGGCCCACTAAAGTGCTCCGCACTTAAAACAGAACTACGAACAAACAACGTGCGAAACCATGGTTGCATGGGGCGCGGTCGGCACACTTACACTGATAATGATATATGCTGTTCGTTTCTCTCTCCCTGCTCCTTCAGGCACTCTGGTGCTTTTTGGGGCTGGAACACATCAACCTGAGTGATTGCCCTTGTTATATGACTTGACGCCGTTGGCAAGCCGACCTTAAGCAATCCTCACTACTTCCTCATAAGCTCGCATCAGAAATATTACTTTACCTTTTCGATAGCTTGCGTCAACTAAGGGTTAGTTGTGTGAGTTATCGAGCTCCTCATCTGCCACAACATGAACGAGTGTACACACCTCCCAGCCACACTCCTCCTGCCCCCCCTGCCTTGAATTGTTTAAGTGCTGAGCACTTTAGGGGGCCGGGCTGTCGTATGCGGTCGTCGTCGCTTGGCGTAACGCAGGCAAAACCACGAATAAAAATAGAACAAAAAGAGGAAACAAGCGCGAAATAGAAAGATACAGAAAGGGAAAAAAATAGGAAGAAAAATAGAAAGAGCAAGAAAGAGAAAGAAATAGATAAATAGAGAGGAAATAATAAATAGAAATAAAGAGACAAAAAGACCGAAAAAAAAATGGTAAAAGAGAAAAAGAAAGGAAAGAGAGCAGGACAGAAAAAGAAAACAGAAGAGAAACAACGAAGGCTGCCCAGCTCCGCACTTCCTTCAGGCTTGGCACCACTAGTTCGAAGCTGCCTTAATTTTTTACATGTAAATACAGGCAACCCCTTCTGCTTAATGTCCAACTTGTGAGTGGTTGCGAAACGAGTGGCAGCGTCGGCCTCTTGATTGATGATACTAACAGCAATAAAAGCAAAGTATCCGCCATACTTCACGTCTTTGACCGTTGCGATAGATATATATTATAATAGTCGGAATTAAGTTCGAGTTATCTTACTGAAAACGGTTCCGACGCAAGCACAAACCACGCAAGCAAGTTCAAGGAAAGAAGAAAAAATATAACGCAAGAAGAAACTTTTGCGTTTTCATCGCACACTGCCGCCAAACCCAAGAGCTGCAGACACGTCGTATGCGTTTTAGAACGCGCTTGTTAAGCGACTTTCTACCCCGAGTCCAACGCCGACGCAGAAAAAGTTCCAAGTTTCGTGGTGATGAAATGAAACTCAACAACCAACAACCGGCGCGCTGCAGCAACGCCACAAAGCTATCAAAAATCTAACGAATTAATAATATCCCTCAACTTAGGCTCCTCCCCAATCCCATCATCGTCCTCTAAACCCAGGTGGAAATTAAAATTTTGCTTCTTTAGATGAACCAAATATAGTTCCGTGACAAAAAAAAAGAAATCCAAGCAAAATGAAGTATGGTCAGGCGTTGCTGAGGCGTTGGAAAGGAAACAATCGCTGCGTTGCCTCGCATAATTAAAAACTCGAAATCCCAGACGACGACGGTTCTCAAGAGGCGGTACGCTATACCGTATAACCAAGTAGAAACGAGAAGAAGGGCATCGCTGTTCTGGCGAAGGGGAGAACTGGAAGAATAAGGCAACACGTTCGCCGGTCTCGGCGACTTATGACAGATCGCCGCCGCGCGGAGCGACTCCCGGTGGAGCACTTCTCCAAGCCGGAAGCAAAACGAGCCCACGAACCACTCGCTGCCATAGCCATAGCTTCGCACGGCTTTCCGCTCGCTTATATTGCGGACTCTGCTTTCTAATTTTGCTCTCTTCAAGCTTCCACGAGAACGTGACCCATGGAGGGATGAAAGGAAGAAGACGAACGCCCAGCTTCTCGATGGCGATAACAGGAATAACAATGACCGCATGCAAGCGCTGTCGGGAGCGTCCGAGCGAACGGAACAGTGAAAGATCATTCTTCACGTAGCCTTAGCTCTGAGGCGACCGCGGTTGCCACCGGACTGCCTGCCGACAGAAAAGGTCAATATTTGGCCTTTGGTGTTTTTTTTTTTTTTTTTTACATCTTTTCTTTTCGGTCGGATGCCCGGGCAAACATTTAATCTTCGGCCTCGGCCCGCGGGGTTTTTCTATCTCTCCAGGGGGGTCCGAGCGCGCGCGCTGACCCAGTTTCTAAAAATAAGGAATATACTCTCGAGAAAAAAAAAAAAACGAAAAACTTGCGCGTTTAGTGGAATGGTGCAGCGGAGCGTGCGCGCTTATGTACACAGATACATCAGACCACGAACGGTATAGGAGCCGATGTACGGTCAGTGCGCCGCTGAGGACGGGAACATTTTCTCGTGGCTTCTTGGCCTTCCGGGCCGACGGAGGAGTGGACACTTGTTGTTTGCTTTGATAGATAAAGACGTCGTCTGTGCTGTTAGGCGTACAAGGAGACCTACTTACTTCAAAGGGACGATAAGTATTGTTGAATACTGCACGTCACAAGAGGCATTGATAATATTGATAGAAAGGCGAGAGGCGCGCACGGAAAGGCCAGATCGCTCGTTACGACGCTCCAACTGAGGTTTGATTCGGTTTGCATTTCAAATGCTGGCATATAGCGCGACACCACAGGATGAACAGCGAAGACGGGGAATGTGATAATGAATGTACATCTACGAGCATATATGTGCATTCAGGAAAAAATAAGACTTTCGACCCGAACAAGCTTTTATCCGAACGAGCTGGACAAGTGGACACCCTTACCACGCATATAAAGGTGCTGATACGAACACTGACGCATGCAAACTTATCAAGGCAAGTAGTTGTGCGGTATATTAAAATATCGGCTGACATCGACAACTAAATTTTAATGGAGCAAGGATTTCGCTGCGTTTGAGAAGGTTGTAATCTCTTCGCGGACACCATGCCACAAGACAATTTAGCTTTCCCCCACGGAAGTTCAGCTCTTTTTCATCATCTTAAATGTCTTGTCACACTTCGTCACAACGGTTTTTAAACAGACCCATTCCGCTGACGACAGTTTGTTTGTGGCCCACATTACATGACACCCCAATCAGCGCCGACAGAAAGGCGAATAGAAGCGATTGACAAGAATCTACACCTGCACGCTCTTATTGACACGTCGTCCATTCATTCACTCCGTATACGTACTCGCCGAGTCGTCCTCCCCTCGCCTTGAATGAACGAAACCCGATAAGTGTAACCGAGACCTACGCACTATCGCTTTGGGTGAACGGACCCGCAGTAGCGGGTCCAGGGGGCGGCCAGCGACCGCTACGTAGCCGCACGGTCTCGTTCCCTTCCGCAAATGCGAATCCGGCGTGTCAAGTCCCCTGGGAGAAAACGCAGCTGCGACCGCCGCCTTCTCTCGGTCGCACGCCAATGCACGTGCGTTTGACGTCGAAGGAACTCGTAGTACAAACTAGGCTCCAGCACTATCCCTGTTTACGATTTTTCGTCACAAGCTTCCACGTTTCCCTAATTGTTTCCCTAACTGTTTCCCTAACTTTTCGGCTTGGTATACACGGTCACTTGTTCTCGTTTCTTTTAATCCAATTTATTACTTACACACCTACTGATATTATTATAATTTTTTTTTGATCGTCAATCCTTCGTTCAGCCAACGTTTCTGTTTCGCACTGCTGTACAATGTTCGAAGAAACGTTATTACTGTACTTGCAGTTGTTTAATTTCGACTCTTTGCAATTTGTACTACATTTTCTTTGTATAACTTCCTCCAGGCTGTGACATTGTTCTTAAGAACAGCAGTGCAGCACTAAAGAAAACACGAACAAAGGACGATACACACAACACAGGCACTGAATGTGTTAAGTACAGCGACGGTGTTGCGGGTATGATTCTTTGTCTGTCAGTTATCTTAAATTTTGCGCTGCTGTTCTCTCAAGATCATGTACAAGCTCGCCAGTATACCACCTAAGCAAGTGACATCGTTATAATGTAATAATGTATATATTTTCTGACTGGGGGTTCCCCTTCTACCAGGTGCTCTGGGAATTAACTCCTGTGTACTTGTGTAAGCACGCACGTTTTATACGAATATGTATAAACTGAATCTGAAGCCAGACTGGAGCGGGGTATCACGCAACCACGCGGTGGTATCGGGTACGACACCCGCGCGGGTAACACCGTCGTGATGTCTCCGTAAGGACGTCGTCGGAGCGTCAGCGGCTGTTGCGCGAACCTGTCGGTGGTGTAAAGCCGAAGCGGACGAATAAAAAAGCGTGCAGATTCCACGTTGGAAGCGAGGAACCAAAGATGCCCGGGAGTAGGGAACGTCCTTGGCCACCGTGTTCCCTTATGCCAGTGTAGCTTTTATACTGGTCCTGCCTGTGGCGCGCGGTTCGGTAAAGGTCTCCTGGCATCGACCCGCCGCGATTCCCTTCCTCGCACCCTCTTCCGCCGGCTGTTGCTGCTGCTACGTCCGCTGCTGAAACTGTTGCTGCCACCACCGGTGCTTCTGCCTCCGCAGCAGGTCCCCTTGCCTCTAGTGGCGCCCCTTTCTCTGCTGCTGCGCCATCGGTCCCGTTCTAGGGAACGTGGGGGGATAAGACTACGGCTCACAAAGCATCGACTCATCCTCCCCTTCCCTGAGCTAATGTTTATCCTCCGTTCACCAGCTTCTTGTCGTCGCTATAGTTATTTGTTTCAAGCAGAGCTACCCTGTCTCCTCGGTGTCGCCAAGCGATGGCTTGCTAGTCCGGCTCTATAATGCATGCGGCTGCTCAAGGACCCCGCTATTTCTTCCACGGTGCGCTAGATCTTAAGTGACCAGTCGATTTAGGCGGGGACACCCCCCCCCCCCCCCTCTCCCCCCATCTTTGCCGTCGTGAATCCGCCTTTTCGTGGGTTACTTTCGGGGGCGGCGGTTTGTGCCCCGTTTTGGCAACTCCGGGACTTCCAGCTGGCCCGGTACGCCTACGGTTGCCCTTCTGTTTCCTGAATTGCTTGTCCACTTTCTCAGTTGTGGTGGCGCTGCCATCAAAATAACTCGCAACGAAGCAAGCGGTCAAAGCCGAAACACTGGCAGATATGAGGCAGCAAAAGCTGCCAGTCGTTCTTATAGCGCTTACGACGGAGCGAGCCACTTGTCTGCATTCGCGTGATTGGTCAGTTTTGACGTTCTTTCGATGACGAAAGCGCGACACGTAGGGAGTGCGGTTCTGTTCCCCTACTGCTATGATATTGTCAACCCTCCTATACAGAACTGTATGACACACTACGCCTAGTACGTTTCCTCGATTCAGATACAGAGGACTTCTGAGTTGGTTCGCTACAGCCAAGGCGAAGTGCAGCGGCAGTCCCGTCCATCCTAAGGCGAAAGCCTTATAGATGCCTCGTCAAAAGCGCAACCTGAAACTCGGCGTCCCGCGTCGGCGGCGTTGTTGGAAGCACCGCGGGATGCACTGCTGAAACGCTAGCAGTAATTTCTCGAAGAGTTCGAAAAAAAAAGAAAGAAGCATCCCTTCCTTTAAAGAGAATTTTTGAGTGAATGCCGGACTGCGTCAAATGGGGCCACACTGTTTTAGCAGAAGGTGAAACATACATGACAGCAACAACTTCTAGCACTCTACTTTATGTAGAGGCAATTTAACGGGGAATTCTTGAATCTAGCGGGAGAAGCTTGAAGTAAAGGCATGAAGGTTTGAGAGCACTAAAGAACCGCCATTTGAGAACTCACTTTGACGTGAGGCCGGCGACGCGGACAAACGAAATTTTCGTTGAATTAAATGAGAGGTGACTTCGATGCGCGACATTTTACGAAAGTACAGCGTCGCAAAAGAAAAAAAAAGAAGAAAAAAAGCAGCGTGAAAGAGAATTAGGCGAAAGCGCCACTGTATAGCGCCCACGCGGTCAAACTTGATTCACTTTGACGGGGCCACCAGGCGAACTGCGTAAAACGTGGCTCCATAGTTACTAGGAAGCAATCTCCAATCCAAATGAAGCAACGCGGATTCGGTTAATGCAACCTCGACGTGTTCCACAGTACCAGCTTTTAAGAAAAGGACAGTTCCTATATAGGAACGGTAGTTCGCTTCTTTTTTTTTCATCGAGACGTATAGAAGCACTTCTTCCAGGGTTTCACCGAGTAAAAAAGGCGGAATTATGTATGCACGGGGAACGCTCCTTTCAAAGGAGACTCGGGCACAGCCTTTTCTCTACACCGACACTGCGCACGAAGCAGAACGAGTGGTGCGGTATAGCGCGTTTCCTAGAAAAGAATTAATGTAAAGAAGCACCGTACAAAAGGTATGGAGTGCTGACGACTAAAGAATGTCGCGGAGCACTTTGTCCTTTGGAGATGTTGACGACAGAACGCCGTTCAACTTAACAAGCATTCATCCATAAAAAGAGACCCCTTTTGTGGCGCAAAGATTCTTCTCGTTTTACGGAGACTTTGGGAACAAAGAAATCGGATTTAAGTACAAACAGGCTTACTTCTCGAGAAAACAGTATTTACTCTGTTTCGAAAGACGACTTGCAGATGAAGCTGACTTGGCTGGATATAAGTGGTCTGCAGGATTCATTCCCCCCTTCCCTTACAGATGATATTAAAAAGAGTGGATATTTTGCTCGTGTCGTGTCAGGAACACCTAGCTGTAGTGCCAGCAATGTGCCAAGAGACCTTTCTTACAATCGAACAGTGTGCTGAGGTGCTAGAATAAGGCGCTAATGAGATGCTAGCATGCTAGCACGACAAGCTAGGACTGGTCACACACAATGCTTTTAGACAGTGGCATTGTAGTGTAGTTGCAGACTCTCTCCTTCTCTATCTCATTCTTTCGTACACCCTTTCCCCTTCCCCAGTACAGGGTAGCCAACTGGAGTTATTGCTGGTTAACCTTATTGCTGGTAGAAAAAGGTGTTTCCTCTACCTTTCTCTAGATGCTAGATTCCATGCGCCCCCCCTCAGGCAGTATTCTGACTGTGACTGACAGTGCACAGCGTTAAACAAGGAGGATGTAAATGGACATCCGTTATTCGGTGTTCGGTGTTACGCCACATTTGGTTTCTCATTATGAGACTTTACAGGTCGGTGAGTAACGTGGAAGCCAAACGTACCCTAGCAAATGGATCTGAATGTTTCTCGAAACAATGCAGTCCTCTAAGAAAAATTAATACAGGACGACCTCCGCGTATAGATAAAAACGCGATTGATATGTCGGCTATTGTGCACTTATAATAGCCCCTTCGAGCCTTAATCATGCATTGGACGAGATAAAACCACGCCTCGAAACAAATGTTAAATGACAGCCTTACCAAGTCACCTCAGTCCGCCTACAGACAAAAAAGAAAAAAAAAAGAAAGAAAAGCAACGAGAAAGGAAGATAAGCTACCGTACTCATTCACAGCATAAGATACGCAATACGCGGTTCAAGCTCATTGATAGCCTATACAGTGCTGACGATGCAGAATGTCAAGCGCTCTCAACTTCTACACGCATTGCTCAAGTAGCAATACAGCTTTCAGATAACCCACGAGTGGGTCACGGGACACTACTACAATACGATGAGATAAGGAAATTGGTGCCCTCAGAATGCAGTCAGCTGATGCAACTCACCAACGAGCACTGGGAGATAGGTGGAAGAACCCTCCACATTTCGGTGGATATGGAAAAAAAAGAAGATGATAATAGGACTAATGACGGCGGCGTGAGCGCGCAGCATGCATGCGCTTCGCGTTGTCTTTCGAGTTTCCACGTAGGCCTTAATATAATAATAATTGTCGGGGTTTAACGTCCCAAAACCATGATATGATCATGAGGGACGCCGTAGTGGAATGCTCCGGAAATTTCGACCGCCTAGGGCTCTTTAACGTGCACCTAAATCTGAGTACACCGGCCTCAAGCATTTACGCCTCCATCGAAAATGTGGCCGCCGCGGCCGGGACTCGATACCGGGACCTTCGGGTCAGCAGTCGAGTACCATAACTACTAGAACACCGTGGAGGGTTCCGCGTAAACCTTCCCTAAGGCCGTTAAGTTCGGGCAATCAGAGCCATGCATCGTATACATAAATAGTGATCAGCCGTTGATGCCTTAAGGAATTAACGTCCACACGGACAAACACACACAAAAAAAAAGCTTGCTCGTACTGATACATTGAAATAGCAAGAGAAGCACGTGGGAGAAATGAGCGTATTTTAAGGGGTAAGTGCTGACCATGCCGACTGGGTTTTTACAAGTGTATGAGTGGTTTAATGATACCTATTTTTACTATAAAACTACTGCTCTTGCTTCTATTACTACTGCGACAACTGCGACGATAATGACTACCACTACTACTAGCAGCAGACGTACTACTACTACTACTACTACTACTACTACTACTACCACGACGACTACCACTACTACAAGTTATAGTGGTACTTGTAGTAGTGGTACTAGAATAACTACTTCTACTATAAGTACTTCTAACAGTACACAATAATGAGCGTCTTGTTTTCCACCACTTATCATTTGCTTTTTGTTCGAGGACGGCCAGAAAAAGGAGTTCGCAATTTTTACCCAGGTGACTGCTACTTTTATTGTTGTTCATTCCTCCGGCAGCTTTAGAATTGAAAAACGCGAGTCGCGAAGTGCGTGACCCAATTCTGGAGACTTGCCCCTCGGGCCTAACGCGACGGTTCGCTAGCTCTCGTTACTGAGCGCTGAAGTAGTTCTGCGTCCCCGATTTCTCTAGTTCCTTAACGGCCAGTAAACAAAGGCTGCCACCCACCTTCCCAATTCGTCAGTGTGTACAAACAAAAAGCAAAGGTCAATAAAGAAAAAATATAAATATCTTCAAATGTGCAGCTAGCTACAGATCTTCAACATCTCTCTTGCGCATGATTTCTCGAAGGGATAATCCCTCACGAGCAAATCACAGTAGTTTACTTTCGGTTAACAGACAACACAATCAGAGAAGCCAGTGTAAGCCCAAGCCAGTGCAAGGAAGCGCCCAAAACAGTACAACATGCGAGTGGCCAAAACCGGAGCAACGGTGCGCCTAGAGCTGAAGCTTGTCCTCACCATTAGTTCGTAATGGTCGCCCTACTGAGGCACCCAGCTTAAAATGCAATTACAGGGTGTGCGTATGCTGCTGGGTTCATGTGTCTCTTATCTTATTCGCCACCTATATGGTGCTTATCGTCACGCAAAGCCAAGAAATATATTTATTTTTTTGGCCTTATGTAGGTCCCTAACAAATATTGTTACTTGTGGTGTACCTGTAATACTTATTTATCAACAGAAGTCGAAGTATTATTATCTTAGTAGTTAATTATGTTTCAAACCTGCTGAACTGTAAACTTAAGTTTCAACCAAACTGGATGCCCTGAGGACAGAAACAAAACCCCAACACACCTCGTACTGTCAGCAAGACAATTGTACTTTTCTTATTGTGATAATGTATGAATATTAATATTATTATAATATTACAACTTCTAATTATTTTAATCGCGGACACGCACGCGGCTCTGTAGACCAGGATCAGTTAGATGTTTTTTTTTTTACCATGGTGCATACCGCTCAATTTTAACTTTACTGTTTACATCGAGCAAAATGATTGTTGTAATTATTAATTGAAGTGACACACACACACGCACACACACATACACGCACACACACACACACACACACACACACACACACACACACACACACACACGCACGCACGCACGCACACACACACACACACACACACACACACACACACACACACACACACACACACACACACACACACACACACACAGGGAGAGAGAGAAGTTGCAAGTAAGAAGCACAAGAAAAGCGTAAACCGGCGCAAGGCGAGTTGAATAAATTCTAACGATTTCTCGAGAAGGAACTTGCGCGTCAAGTGGCCAGTGAAAAGTATGATAGAACGTGTATCTCCAGCTACTCAGTAAAAAAAAAAAAAAACGTAAGATAAGGAACGGCGCCACGTGTACAACAGAAAGCGGCGATGCGCCGCAGCGCATTTCGATCGCTCCGATTGGCACGGTTCTCCTTTTTTTTTTTTTTCTTGTCTTGTCGGGGTGCCACAATGCGACGTGTGCAGCGCAGTCAGCGAGAAGAAGAGAGCGGCGCCGAAGAAGAAGAAGCAGAGGAGTGAGATGTACGCTTGAAGGAGAAGCAGGCCGATATCCAGCCCCGTTTTCGCTAGAGTGACGGAATCGACGTGTGCACGCCGGAAAACGGCCGATCGATCAGGGCCGGTCGGCCCGAGAAGTGGGCGCGCGCTGAGAGATGAGCCGTCTGCCCTCGGCCTTAGGAGCACTAAGCAACCGAAGCCCAGGCGGATCTCCTTTGCACCGAGCTGCCGTACTCAGGTCGGGGAGGGGTGAAAAGGTGGAAGGCAAAAGACTTTGGCCCGCGTCAACCCTACTCCCCCCTTCACCCGCCACGCACACACCCCCCAGTCCCCTTCATTGCTCTCGCTCCTTCGCCTTCAGCCGGTACTCACAGAGGCGCTATCACGCCAAAGACGCTCAAAGATGGAGGGACGGAAAGGATCGGATCAAACCTGGAGTGAGAGGAGGAAAAGGAACTTGGGAGAGAGAGACAGAGCGAACCACTCAGCCAAGAAACGAGAAGCAATGACGGCGTGTGCGCATCGAGCACGATCTTCGACGACCCCCCGCCTTTTTTTTTTTTGTCTCTGACCATCGCCGATCGGACTCAGGTTTTGCGTCTCTTTTGCGTATATACGAATGGCTGGGCGCAGTTCCTGTGCCAGCGGGAGGCGGGGGGAGGGGAGGTTGAGATGGAAAGAGAAGCAGGGGAGAGGGAGTTCGAACGCTACAGGATCCTCGACGTCCGAATGGGTCCGTCATCCTTCGTCGAACCGCTTCGTTGCCACGGCGTCCACTCCGTATACAGACGGCAGGACGGTTTGGCTTCTGCACTACGTTGTTTTAGCTGCTCTGACATTCCCGCCAGTTCGCTCTCGTATTGGCCGGCCCCGTACACACACCGCTCCTTACTTTCTGTGCCGCTGCCTGTTTATGTGCGGTATGTTCCGGTTTGCCCGCTAGCGCAGCACTGATCTCCCGCTTCATACAACGCTCCATTTCCCCGACCGTTCTTAGATTTCCAGGAGCGGTCACTGGATGAACTTTTCTCTGTATGCGGGCAGGTCCCATTCAGCGTCCGCATCTTCAGCCCTCGCCCCTTCATCTAAACTCTCCTCTCTACCCTATCTACGTCCTCGTAAAGTAGTATTCCGAGACGAGCACGGTCGCCTCATTTCCTGTGCCTCGTCACTGAAATGCCAGCCGTGTTGGGCAGCTTCCTGTTCAGGCGTAATCTTCGCATCCCAGCGCAAACACCGTCGTCCGTGAGAAGCGTGCGACGTCTTGCCTGTCGACCGAATTATATATACCTACGCTTAGCCCTTTACAACCCACCTCTCTCCCTTACGTACACTACGCTCCATCCCCATGGATGCGATATAGCACAGGATTCTCCGGAACAGGGACGGAGGAGAGACGACAGCCTTCGGAAGTGGCCGTCCTGACGAGATGCGGTTGTATGCGCGTGTATGCGGTATTTGTGGATGCGTGTATGCTTCGGCAGCGCTCCGTTGCGTGTCTCCTTCCCGCAGTACACGCACCGCCGTCATGCGGAGAACAAATTAGATCCGACGGAAGCGTCTCTTTTGGGTCAGGGGTTCCCGCCGCAATGCCTTGACCCAATTGAGCTGGGAAGACGTCGCTGCAGTTCGCGAGCTCGTCAACGGAGACGTTAGTCAGAGGAACGAGTTGGTCTCCTTTGAGGAGGAACAGGCGGATGCACCGGTGCCGTCTCGGAATCGTCTCGATGTCAATTTATGCCTACACGAATGAGACGCCTCGTCCCCACCACCGCAGTGGACGTTTGCTTTCTTTCATTCTTCGTAAAAACAGGATCCAATACCGCAAACGCTATTTATGAATGAATATAAGTGTCCTATTAAGACACCCACGCAACAAGCACGTAATTATATGGCTCAGAAGTAGATACGAATATATCAACAGGCAAGGAGTTGGCACATTTTTATTTTTCTTTGGCAGCAATACCTCGAGAGATGCTTCGAAAATTTTGTGATTCTACATGCCATGTCTGTGAGAAATGCAGCCTATAGAAAGCCGTGCTTGTCTATAATTACTGAAGGATTCAATTTCAGGTATGTTGATAAATGTGGTGCTCGAGCACAAAGCGCCACTGTTAGGGTGGCTACGTTATTGTCACGTATACCTAACACCCGCATAATAACTGACTTCAAGAGAGGGTGAAACAGAGAGGAAAAATAACGCAGGATAATAAAATGGGAATTTCGTAATTAATTAATATGAGTGCACACAGCAGTGGATCTCGCGCTCTCAGCGCCGTCAGCCCCCACATTCCTTACACTACCCTTAAATTTTAGGATAAGGGAGAAACCGCCCAACCAGACTCAAGTCTGGTTTGCTACCCTACGCAGGTGGAAGCTTAGGGGATTCAGAAACTTAAAAAAAAAGAAATGAAATGTAAGTGCTAAATGAACAAACCGTGAATGAGCTTAGAAATAAAAGAAGGTAGCAATACCTTAACTTCTTCCCATTAGCACACTTAAATTAATATATACATTTGCATCGCAGCCAAACATTTATCCGGCTACGATTTTCCGCCTTTGTCGACTGAAGGTGCTGTCACCTGATCCCCACACAAAGCTCAATAAGGCTTTTTTTTTTATTCCCATCCCTGAGTGGTTGGGTGTTCGGTTGTCCCTTGGCAACCTGGCGCAACCCTTCCCGGGATATCGGCCATGAAATGGGCGGTACCTTGTTCTAGAAATGAAATTTATTTATATTCAAAGACAGCTTTGGGACTCCGATGAAAAAAAGACATTCATTTGAATTATTATGTTCGATACAACGTCACAAATTTATGCAAAACATAGCGAACGCAATGAAAAGAATTGAACGATCATCAATGATCCCGTTAAATGACCTTTCGACGAGAGTACGGTGCTGTCACGTGTGCTGCTACGCTTGACCTTTGCTACCGTCACCGCTGGCTTGCAAACGCGTACTTTTGTTGCAATGCGGCGTTTTGCTCGTCCCAGATAGATGGGTACACCAGAATAAGTTCAGCGTAGGCGCCGAAGATCTCTTCGGCCGGTGACGAACATGTGAGCGGGTGATGGGGGTGCGATCCACCTTCGACATCGAGCGATACCAAGTCGGTTGCTGGGGGCCGTTTCTGCTGTTTTACCCGCGGTCGGTTTCCTGTTGATTTCCTTCTCGCGTGAACTCTTTGTTGAGATAGCTTATGCGAGAGTTCACACCAACTTACTGGTCTAACCCAGACCATCGACATAGGTGTCGGCGGGAAACAGAGCGTCACATGACTTCTCGACTCCCGGCTAAAATAAAGCGACGTCACGCCAGTCTGCTGCACCGGATTCGACTAGGCGTCGCCTTCGCTCGACGATACGCGCACCTGATCGGCCGTGCGGACAGCCCGATCTGTGAGCGCTGCTAAGTGGATGAGACATTTAACCCATCTATTGTGCGACTGCCCTCTGTGCGTGTCCCAAACGGAAGACGCTGGCTTCAACCTTGGCCGGCATCGGTGAGAACACTCTTAGTGAAACTAGCCTATTGTCCGCAATGTCTGACCAGACAGCATCAGAGACTGCTACAAGGGCATTTATAGATTTTCTCATGAGTACTGGACTTTACATTAGACTTTAAGAAGACCGACTGTGTTACGTGGTTATTGTACATACGCATCACCTCTTCCTGTCCCCATCATCATCTTCATCACTCTTTTTCCCTCTTTCCCTTTTCCCCTGTGCAGAGTAGCAGGCCAGAGCGCACAAGCTCAGGCCGACCTCTCTGCCTTCTAATAATTCTCTCCCCCCCCTCTCTCTCTCTCTCTCTCGTTATCGCGGGAACAAGTGCGCCTGAAAAAACCTCCTTTAGTTGCTGAACCAAGCTTCCGTGACTGCTGTACAGTGTATCACTACTACTGCGCAATGATACAATATGCTTCATGGACATGTTAGTGCTGAACATTTGTATATGTTCGTTATCTACCGTTTTAAGCGACTTATCCGTGGCGCGAAGCCTGATCTGGGATGCTGCATGGACGCAGTATGTTACAAGGTCGTGGTGTTACAGGGAATTCACTAGCTAAGAATCGACATCTTGACTAGCATATGGCTGATATATGAAAAAGAAAAAGAAGACAAAGGGAAGAAAGAAACGGAAACGCAAGGAAGACAGCATAGGATGTCAACTGAATACGCAACAGATGACCGAGCAGCTGCAATATAGTCATTTACTAGTTATGCTAGTTAGAGGAAGTGCACTTTACGCGTGCGCCAGCAGGCTGAACATCGGCTCAGAGTTGCCCTTAGTAAAACGTCGTACACTGAGACATAACTACTCCGTAACTGCAAAATTTAGGTCATCCCCGATTTTTTTTTTTTCGTTCAACAGCAGTGTTTGACTTTTCGAGGGAAAAAAAAGAACGCCTTGTACTCGCGAAGCTTGACGATAAGGCGTCTCGTTACGTTTAATGATGTGAAATTATTTCGAGTACTCATTCAACTATTTACTCGTTAAGTAAACATACTCATTAATTTTTTTGTTAACGTGTATAATGTGCCCGGTCGCGCTGCTACGTCGGAGCATCGCAAGGATTTACGCCTGGATCTTACCTGAGCGCCGCAGGCAAAACAAGCTAGTGAAATAAATGACGCACGTGAGGCGCCGTTCTTGAAAGTTTTTTTTTTTTTTTTTTGCGCTGACGACGGTTATCTTCCTAGGCTTCTAATTATGTAGAAGCAGTGCTGTTCGGCTATCCTGCTCATTTCTTCAAATCTTTCGCAAACTTCTTTAATATAAGAAAAAAGAGAGCGGCATCATTAACTTTTAAGCCTGCCCGCGCACGACAAGCAAAAGAAGGCAGGCAAGCTTATACGACTCAAGGGAACGAAAAAATGAATCGCACTCAGTATAATAATGAAGATCCTCGGAGTAAGAAGAGCAGCAGGAGCTCAATTTGTACCAAAGTTAACGGCGTGCGTATATAGGGGAGCCGTGAATGAATATACGACGGAATTATTAATCACTGGGCCGCTATCTCGGTGCACTGTTGCGCGCTAGAGTACTGCGTCACGACTACGCGGCAATGACGTCAGAACCGGAGCTTTCTCGGTTGGCCGAGCACCGGTCGCGTGGTCTTGAAATCAATTCGCTCCCCTTTAGCGACCATGCGAGAACGGAGATGTGGAGAAAGCGCCGCTCCTCTTGCTCGTTGGCGCGTACGCTTGCCCCACGCATAGACAGCACCCCGCCTTCCTTCAGTAGTTGGCACTCGGAGCGTAGTTGGTTTATTATGAGTTTTTTTTTTGTCTCGCGATACCTCATTCTAGCCCCCCCCCCCCCCATTTTGCTAAACCCACACCGGAAGTTCGCCTTGGTGACATGTTTGACCCGGAAAGAGACGTCCAGGAGTAACTATTTGCTGGTCAGGTTCGACTGGATAACAATGCCTGTAGACATCCCAACTGTCCCCACCGCCATCACCTTCAGCCCTTCAGTGGCAGCCGGAGTTCTACATCTTCGACAGAGCTGCTTCACTGTCTCACACGTAGTTCGAGGATAACGAAGAGAGTGCGACCCGTGTTTGAAAATGTAAGCGCACAAGGCACAGAAACTGTCACCCAAGCTAACGCACGAACTATGCTCGTACATATTATCTCTGCAGCTGTCATAGCGACGTCGCATGTGTCTGTCACTCCCGCTTTTGCGGTAACGAGAAAAACTGACGTCGCATGCCTGAAACGAGGATGCTGAAATCTAGCTTGGTTACCCCCGCGTAGTTGTCACAGCTGTACTTCGACGTAAATCCTGCTTCACGCCGACATTCTCAGACCATGGCCATAAGCGTCCACGGCGTAGGAGGCAGATTGAGTTGCTAGTATACTCAAAGTCGACAGGTCTCGTCCCTGCGACCTCCCGTGGACTTGATGTGTCCATCCAAGTGTGCGAGCGGCTAGTGCTTTCTCTTTCTCTCTTTCTTTCTCTCTTTTAAACAACTGAATCCCCTTCCTCAGCGCAGGGTAGCGAAACTAGCATGCGTCTGGCTAATATCCCTGACCTTGAGAACATCTCGCTCCGTTTCACGGTTTCTTTACTAATGGCGTTGATAATTAAACTTGAACAGCTCTGTAGTTATGTGCTATACTTCTTGGTTGTGACTCATGTACGCGAAAAAGTACATATTTTCACGAAAAGTTCACACTATTTGTATTTATAAAAAGTAGAGAGAAAATTTTATTCATTTACTTGTTTATTTATTCATTTTGCACGCTGATGCGCCTTCGCAACCTTCAGCGATTCTTGGACTCATATTAGTAACCTCACGTTGACTGCTGGTCTTTGACAACATTTAAAGTGGCCTTGCATCACTTTTCCAAGTGACCACCGAATTGCTTCATTAAAGAAGTTTATTACCTCACGAATCGACTGCCGCAAATTTTTTTTAGAATCAATCAAGTAAGAGCGGAGTTACAGAGATTTGAAGCACGCTTTACGCGATTTCGCTCTCCGTTCGTACGAGCGAGCGCGTTGAAAGCTGCGCAAAGGGCGGATGAAAAGGGGCAAGAAGCTACGTCCTTTCGTCAGCGCACGTAATGACCTTGGGCACTATCTATTTTTTTTTTTTTCTTCAAACGCTTCACGTGCTTTCAGCTCGATTGCGAGCGCGCGCGTGGGCACGTGGCAGAATCCCGCGGCGGCCACTGCAAATTTGCAGCTCACGATGCTCAAATCGGTCAATGGCCGTGAACTCTGGGGTTTATGAAGGGGTCACTCTGGTTTATGGCATCATTTGTCGAGAGAAGAAGGAGTGGTTTCTAAGTGACTTTGAGAATTATTGTAAATTCACGGCCACGTGTCGCGCTATAATGTTCGGCTCACGTGTTCTCAAGAGCCTCGACTATACCCCTTTAATGTCGTTCGCCGTTTTCGACACTGAGCTTCTTTTACCGTTCGACGATGGCTCAGCTCATGCCACGTATACTATATCGCCGTTAAAGAGGATCACGTGAATGTATCTTTTTTGTGAAAAAAAAAATCCACAAGGCGTTTGTGAACTATTGTTTTCTTTACATACGGCTATCAATGCTTGTCACTTGAGGGTCTTACCTTGAGCCTGAGTGATCCGTCAATATGCCAGTGAATAACGACAGTCATTAGTAAGAGTAAAATAACGTGCGTGCTGCAGCGCACGTGCTGAACACGTTTCCAGATGAGTAGGTATTCGTGCCTTTAGATCTAAACTGTGACAGCTGCGTACCAATAAACCAACGATGATGTTCTACCAGGGGCGTAGCCAGAAATTTTTTTCGAGGGGGGGGGGGCACCTCCTTGATTTCGGGGGGTGCACCTCCTTGAAATGGCCATTTTTCGCTCTGTATGCTATGGCGAAAAAAAATTTCGGGGGGGGGGGGGGGCACGTGCCCGGTGTGCCACCTCCCCTGGCTACGCCACTGTGTTCTACTGTTGTGTGACACCTTTCTACCGATCACTGCTTGATATCAGACTACTATGGAGACAACAATCGCCGGCCGCCATTAATTTCTTGCCTTATATTTTGTCGCTTATAGAACATCACACATACGTTTTACATGCTCCCCCCTACCTTTTCGTACTCAAAGTAGGCCTATATGCCACTTCATGAGTTATCTAATATGGACACAGGCTATAAGGTACAGCTACGTCTTTTCACTGGTGTCTCGTAGGCATCCCTGCTGAGGCTGCGCTATTTCAAGGGATCCTTGTTTGGAGGGCGGAAAGGGTTTGCATTGCGTTTGTGCATGCGAACTTTGTGTTGCCGAGCGTGCAAGATGCCTCGTGTCCATCATTCGTTCACGGTCAGTTGTACCAGCCATTATTTTGAAAGCCATAGTAGCAGGCAATGAGAGAAGAAAAGTAGCTCAGACGAACAGAATCGACACGGAGCACAGAATAGCAATGTATAAATATATAGTTCCGTCTTGATTTCCAACCACTTCTCTGAAACAAGTGGTAATAAAGGCCATAATAACTGCAATCGTCTTGACATCGTTAGGAAAGCGACAGCAAAACTGAGCACACGTCGGCAGTCACACCTATTTTTTTTTTTTTTCACTCTTGTGGTTTTGACTGTCGTTCGTTCATAGCAAGGCTCTTCTGAAATGCGCCTTCTAGTTTCCTAAGTTATGACCTCCAAAAAGTATTCACGCGATGTTGCCGCTAACCGCAAAGGTCGTAACGTTTAATGAACGCCAGCCACACAAAGAAGCGACAGCTGGACCACTGTGGCTGAACTCAGAATACTACTCGCAGCTAGCCAGCGGCCTTCGGTAATATGCCCAATAACAGAATTGGCTGAAATTTTTACGAGCAAATCTCGCGTAATTGGTTTTTGTGAATGGGGGGCCCTAGTCAACAAAGTATGTTTTTTTCGGCCGGGTGACAATCCAATGAGCGTTTTTAACTCAATAATTTGTGCGAGATGACGAACATTCTTCTGAGGCCACCGGTGTTCGTGCTCTCTTTCATGGCAGCTGGGAGAGCACCGGAGTTGTACAACGGAACTCCGTGACTACAGTAGCGACCGACGCGCCCGCTGCTCGATCTCAAGACGCGCACACGCTTTTTCCGAACCAGGAGGCGCGGTCTCCTTAGTGCCTACGCTACAATAAACGTCACTCTCTCGCACACACGCGCTTTTCAAGGTCAAGGCCGGAGCACCAGTCTCGTAGAAGGCGCTCCCAAAGGGAAAAGAAAAAAAAGGGGGGTTGTGATAGAGAGAACAAAAGAGGGCGGGCTCACCTCCCAGATGGATCGAAAGTCCCTCTGCTCGATCCTCAGCAGCTCGCAGTACTCGTTGGTGACCACGGTGGCACTGTGGGGGGCTGTTGTCGAGCACGGACTCGCCGAACGCAGTGCCGATGCCCAGCGTACACAGTGTCACGGAGTCCTGCACGACAGCACGCCGCCGGCAGTGAGCAGCGGCGTCGTCGTAAAGGAACGCTGGCGGCGCCGCGAAGGATCCACCATCGCCCGCCCGCCGCGGGCCTCAGAGAAACGCGCGCTTCTACGCACGGAGGGAGGCGGCGTTGAGGGCAGAGCGCGCGCCGTTCGCGAGTGTTACAACACGAGAAGGAGCGCGTGCCTCGCCTCTCTTCTTTTCACCCCCCCTACCCCCCTCCCCTCCAGCGCGCTAGAGTCTCGTTTGCCTCCACGACGTGGGTTACCCACCCTCGACCTCCGCGCTCCGGCGCGTTCTTCCTCCTCCGCCGTGGAACGGCTTTTTCCCCCTCGCGATCCCACGAGACGTTTTGGCGGGAAAGGAAGCACGGAGAAGAGGAAGGGAAGATGGGGATGTCTCCTCCGACACACATCCCCCCTCCTCCTCCTCCCCCTTTTTTTTTGCTTCCCGCAAGAAAGATCGCGCCGAAAAGATGGAGGTAGCTGCGACGCAAGCGCCCCCCGTTTCGGACTGGCGGTGAGCGATGGAAGTGCGCTCCCAAACAGAGGCGAAGGGCGGTTGAGCGGAAACGCTGCCTCGGGGCATAACATTATATGACAGCCAGGTTATTGAGAGGAACGAAAGAAGTAGAATAAAGCGTGAATTTGTATGCGAGACATAACCCGAAATGTTCGCAGCGTTTGTATGCTCACTCAAAAGGACAATAAACGCAGGCCTGGCCGCAAGAAATGGCTGATACGGAACCCACTCTCCTCCTCGGCGTAATCTGCTGATGGAGGAGGTTTTAAAACGTGATTTTTGTTCTTCGAAGGAGCCCTCCGGGGCATCGTTGAGTGAAGCGGGAAAGCGAAAATCGAAAGGTTAAAGTTCGGCACAAACACCGTAAGGGCCGGGAGATGACAGCCTTAGAGACGTGCCTCGCAGCCTAACTTTGCTCTTTGGTCGGAGCGGCACGTTCTCCTGCAATGTTACAGAGTGGGCACCTACTGGGAGTGGCTCCACAATTTTTTTTCGACACATTCTAAAAAAAATAAACACAAGTGGGAGCAAAAAGGAAAAAGGAATACCGTTTACGGCCAAGTACCGCCCATATATGTACAGGTTAAGAAGCAAAAGTGGGGACCGGACAAAAAAGATCTGCTTTTTTTTTTTTTTCGTGAAGCTAAATAGTCAGAACCTAAAATTGTGTAGGAGCGCGCGTTTTACTGCGTTTTAAAGCCCTCCCTTTTGTTTACCTCATAACTGAGTTAATATACTGCGCTTGTCTACTTCTCTCTCTGCCTCAACTACGCACGTACACATGCCTAAAACCTTTATTTGGTTATGTTTTGCGATGAGTATCATAATTTATACGCTCGGATAACTAAATTTGTGACTGCTAATAGATTATTAAGTCCCTGTCAAATTGGTTTTAGACCAGGCATGTCAATCTGGTGTGCACACGTTGATTTGGAGAGCAGAATCCAGCTAGCACGGCGACAGAAACAGTACGCAGCATTAGTTACTTTAGATATCTCTAAAGCGTATGATAGTGTCGAATACCCCATTTTAATAGAAAGAATGAAGGAGATTGGATTGCCTGAATACTTTATTGCGTGGACGACTGAGTTCTTGCTGGACAGAGAGTTTTATTGTGTACAGGGCGGGATTTCAACGGAGAAATTCAGGCAGACACGCGGTGTTCCCCAAGGAGCGGTTTTGTCCCCGCTACTATTTAATGTCTTGCTTAGCTCAATTCCTCGTCATCAAAGAGTGACCACGTATGTTTACGCGGATGATATAGCATTCTTTGCTTCAGCGGGTGATATTCAATCACTTTACGCCCTTTTACAAGGTTACTTATCTACATTGGAAGGGTGGCTAGACAATATTTGTTTGACCATTAATGTAAGTAAGTGTGCAGTTCTAGCATTCTCTCCACAAGACAATATAAATATATCCCTATCATTCCATCAAGCAGACATTCCCCAAGTGCAAACAGTCAAGTACCTCGGTATTATTTATGACGGAAAGCTTAACTGGCGTATGCATATTGAACATACAGCGACCAAAGCGTCACGTGCGATGGGCCTACTCAGAAGGATTAGTAATAATCGATGGGGCATGCGAACAAACACATTAATAATGATTTACCGGATGTATATACGCCCTATACTGGAGTTTGGATGTGCTTTGTTTTCTGGCGCTCCAGCATGGAAGTTACGTCCGCTAGTGTTACTTGAACGCCAAGCACTTCGCTGGTGCCTGGGGCTACCCAAATTTGTAGCAAATGCAGTTCTATATAAGGAATCACGAATCCCTTCCTTGCCCATTAGATTCAAATTAATGACAGTTCAAACATTCTTAAGGCTCTATGAATCGCCGATAAGACGAGACGAATATATATTTATCAGCCAACCAGCCCTGTTTTTCAATGTCTCGTGGCCTCGCTCTCATACCCCACAGGTAATCTTTACCCAGCAGCTATTGGACCCATTACAGATAAGGCTTAATGATATAGTGGTAATGAGTGACAGGGTAAGTGAATTGGCCATATCATATGATGATATATTCCCCAATAACGCGAAGTTACTTCCTTGGAATGTACTGAATGGACTTTTTCAGGATCACTTAAATCAGATTGCCACGACGGTTGTGATAGCAACAGATGCTTCGCAGTGTGAAGAAAAGGCCGGGGTGGGAATATTTTCAACCCAATTAGACTGGTCGTTTTCTGTAAGACTTCCTGATTATACGCATATATTTTTGGCCGAATTCTTAGCCGTTATTTTAGCCCTACGTAAGCTTCCCTTACCCATAACTTCTGTGGCTATAGTTACCGATTCATTATCACTCTGTTCCGCACTATCTACACCAACAGAATCGCATATTCTAAGATTATTGCGCTTACTAGTTCCACATCATTTGCGAAACCTGCGATTAATTTGGGTACCGGGACACAAAGGAATAGTTTTGAATGAAGTTGCGGACACTTTGGCAAAGGCTTCTCTGGCAGGTCCAGTTCTTTCTCTCCTTCCAGATACGGCGTTGGTCGCTGCGGCAAGATTCAGAAAGTATGCTTTGTCGGTGCTTACTCCAAGTCTCGCTTCATCGCCGGATTTTCAGCACCTTCAGTCTCCTTGGAGCAGGAAATGGTGTGATACAAGGCGGACAGAAGTAATGATAACCAGACTGCGATGCAGAATACCAAATCTTAATTTATACATGCACAGAGCGGGCCTGGTGATCTCTCCCTCTTGCTCCTTTTGCAACGAGACAGAAACTATAGAACACTTCTTGCTGAGCTGCCGACGTTTTTCCACGCACAGAAAAAGAACTATAGAAGTTACATTGCGAAATCTTGGTCTACCAGTTACGTCGACCGTTCTATTATCATTTGGGGCCTCTGCGCTGGGACACTCGGACAGGAATGTATTCAATGCTGTCGAAAAGTTTATATGCGACTCTAATAGATTTAACAGTGAAATCAACCGCTAATAATTCTACATTTTCATCCTAGAAAAAAAAAAAATTGGTCATTGTTAGGTTACGCAAAATAGTGAAATGTAAAATTAGGATTTATCATAATTAACGCTTCATTATAATTGCAGCTATAACCGATATTACCACTTTAAAAAAAAATTAATAATAAATCCAGACTGTATGATCCGCCCGACTCTTGGCCGATCCCCCCTGAGTGGGTAGGTGCCAATCATGCAAGGAGCATCATCATCATCATAATTTATTGCATTGCAAGAACTAGCACTTGTGACACTTCATTTTCCACTAAAGGCAGGGGCGTAGCCAGAAAGTTTTTTCGGGGGGGGGGGGGGGGGGGGCACCTCCTTGAAACGGTCATTTTTCGCTCTCTATGCTATGGCGAAAAGAAATTTCGGGGGGGGGGGGGGCACGTGCCCGGTGTGCCACCCCCTGGCTACGCCACCGACTAAATAACATAGGTAAGTCTGCGTAAGGCATCGATAATTGTGATAACGTGAGACACCGGACTACGAGTGAACTTGTGGACTCTGTTCCGCGAACATAAACGCTGCGCAGATGAGTGTATTGAAACAACCATGTGCACAGACTAAAATTATTTCTTCAACAAACGTTTTTGAAGCGAAACATGTGCCTTTATACGTGGAACCAGCGACTCCTTTTCTCGGAAATCATAGCTTTCCTTCTACTGGTCTTAAAAAAAAAGAAAGAAAAAAGAAACAAGTATTTGAGGAAAGTCCATTTGCCGAACAGTTATGTGTATGTTCGAGGGCCGTACTCCATAAAGATTATTCAGAAGAAGATTTGTATAATTAAACTATTTATGTTGATAAAGATCATGAAAAATATTATAAGATATACAACAATAAGATTGTACCGGCTTCAGAAAGTAATTACATCCGCAGTAAAAGAAAAATTTTAAAAAAATTGCCTTTATTTAATAACCTACAATGCGACAAATTAAATACTAATTTTATAATAACAATTATAATTATTTGTTTATCACTGCTTTTTTATATTTTTAAAAACTTATCAAATAGGTGCTGCTCCACTTAAAGAAAAATATATCAAAATTTTTCATTGACAACACTCGTTCATTAAGACACAAATACCACACAAGCATCGCGTAAACGCGGAAGTAAACACAAGGCATAAACAGCGCGAAATAATAAACGAAGGACGAAGCGAGGGGACACCGACATGCGCTGTGCGGGAAAGCACGCTCACGGGAAGATCTGCGCTACTGCGCAAATGCGGAAAAAACAACTATCGCGATACAAAAGAAAGCCGTTATTCCGGGTATATCGCTGAAGAAAACCGGTGTCTCTGGTATACCTGTTTGTCCCCTAGCTTCGGCATTTTGTTTAATTTTTCGCGCTTGTTAATGTCTTACGGAATGACTGCCAACTAGCTCAAACCTTCACGTTAATAAGTTACGGAAGATGATACGTAAACAGAACAGAACATGCAAGTAAAGCTTTTACGATGTGGTTTGGAATATGGGGGGAATTTTCAATACGACAACCATGTGGAGAAAATAACTCTCCAAAAGCAACTTACTAGCCATGGCAGTACCATGAAAGTAATTAACGGTCAGTAATCATTACTTCGAAAAATATAATTGTGGCCACACAACCAAATTACATCACGCGTCCAACTTAATGGTAAGGCTATAAAAAAGACCTTGCATGGATCAAAGCACGCACCTGCACAAATTAAAATAAAAAGCAATTTATACACCACTCATATATGGAGAACTTTAAGGGATGATGTCAGAACATGGAGATGACAAAATATTTTCACCTAGACTTCTCCGACATCTGCGGGAGGAAGACCTCTAAAAAACGTTTTTTTTCCCCCTGGCTTTTCTTACGCTTGGATTTACGTTGGCGTCAAGAAATTTCTCTTGACAGCTGCTACACTTCCTCTCTGGGAATTTCTTTCTTTTACATTCCGTTGGGGTTGTTCCTCTCATGTTATTCTGGAATGAGTATGTTTCACATGATCAAAACTAAACTATACGGTGAACGAAGGACAGAATATTAATATGAGCAAGTCATAGTTACATTAATATTGACGAGCGTCATGACAATCATGCATATCAGTGATTCGAAGGTGACGCCGGCTGGAATATATCATATTTATTGTAGCCGATTTTTATATTCGCATTTAGCCTTTTAGCTGCGCGGTGTAGCACCTTGATGTAACTCCCTGTATAACACCACACAGCAGCTCCTCAGAGTAGCTGCTCAGAGTAGCTCCTTAAAGTGGCTTCTCAGAGTAGCTTCTCAGAGTGGCTCCTTACAGTGGCTCCCCATAGTGACTCCTAAGAGTAGCTCCGCAGAGTGGCTCCTCAGATTGGCTCCTCAGAGTAGCTTCTCAGAGTAGCCTCTCAGAGTAGCTTCTCGAAGTGGCTGCTCAGAGTGGCTCCTCAGAGTAGATTCGCAGAGTAGCTGCTCAGAGTAGATTCTCAGAGCAGCTGCGCAGAGTAGTTGCTCAGAGTGGCTCGTCGCGCAGCTATTGCGCGCTTTTCTTCATCACTGCTTTCGTGCTTATCCCCACCCTCGCGCGATATAAAAGACTAGCCCTGTCCCTCAGCTTGCCTCATGCGGTACTGTCAATATTAATAATCGGAGGGAGCAATTAATATTGTCACACCGTATCGCAAAGTTTTCGTCACCACCGCACTAAGCTGTACACGATAGTACCGCGAGAATACTCGCTCTGCGCACGAGGCAAACCACAGGTATGAGCAGCGTTCTCCTCCGCCCGCCCTTTTCACACAGTAGGAGCGAAAAAGGTTAAATGTCGCGGATGCCATCCTGCCGCTGAATTCCAGCAAGCGGCGACGAATACCATTGTTTACGGCTCTCTCGATACACAGCGATTCTTTACAAATTTTCGTTTCGGAATCACGCCGCTATCTACGGGTGGTTTCTATAAAAAAAAGTGCTATAGCAGGCAGTATGGTATACAAAAGCTGCCGCATTGATGAAAGAGGAATGCTTCTCAAGAAATGCAGCTGCTAAATGAATTCCGCTGAGATCAGAGCTGATGCCGACGACCTTGCCAGCTGAAAACTCTCTTTACACTTAACCCTTTCAGTCCCGAATTAACTATTTTCAATGTAAGCAACTAGTTTTTGCATTTTGAGATGCGCATGATCGTGGTAGTCCAAAAAACTGAAAAAATCCTTGCTCATACTTTTCAGTGAAGAGTAATTAATAGGACAATTTTTTAATAAATAATTATTATTTAAAAATATTTTCATAATTTTTACTTTGTTTATTACTTAAAATGTTATTCAGCTAGGATAGCATAATGTCCAATAGCCAAAATTCAAATTTCCGGCACAGAACTAAAATAAATGCCCAATCTCTGCACGGTGAAAGAAGACACTGCCTCAGCAAAATGCGCGAACAGCACGACCGCTTCTCTCATTTTTTCGTTCAGACGTGACCTCGCTTTATTGTGTGTGCCATGTTGACAACGCATGTAGGGCAGATGCTAAATACGGGCTCTTGATGAAGAACAACGCTTTATCTTTACCAGATGCTTGCTGACTGACCTACATAATTTATGATTCCAATTGGAATCACTGGGACTGAAAGGGTTAAATATAAATGGAGTAACACTAAAGAAGATCAAATACAATGCAAAAGCAAGAAATGGACAAAGAAAGGAAACGAGTTTCCGGTTTCTATCTCGAGAAGCACCAATGCTGAATGGTCGTGAAATGAAAAATCTCATTATGTGCCCATGGAGATGGTATAATAAATGCATGGCTTTTTATGCTACAGGAATGACAGCAAGAAGAGCCTGAAGCAATCAATAAGGGGAAAAGTGATGGATTATGCTTAGAAAAAGCATATCCACAAGGATGCCAGATACGAAATACAAGACGACTTGAAGGCGAAAGCGTAAACGTGAAAGCGAAATGTTTCTATTTTTGTATTTCTTTACACTGTCCAATACATTCCTTACAAGGGAAATGTTTGTGATATTCAATTGTTTTCAGTGATTAAAAATTATTTATAACCTTTCTAATATTTAGAGCTTTTTGTCTGTCCTACAAGGGGGGAGTAGAAGGCGTCAAGACAGACCCCGATCTCTCATTCGAAATGTATGATTATCAATTATAAAATTGAAATATAGCACCATAAGTTCTAAGCAGTAATCAAAATTTCAGTAAGATTTCCCCTCGAACATTTCATTAACGTAAAGTATCGTTAGTATTCTTACGTTCCTTCTTTTTTGCGCCTTGCTTGCACGAGGTCGACCATACAATTGCGCTATATTTTATTTGATGTATGACCGCTTTCTCTCGGTTGCAATGTTGTCGTTATACCTCTTGGTTCGTTCGCGATTCTCCTTATACACATTGTACTACCATTAGATGGATCAATGAATGAATGAATGAATGAATGAATGAATGAATGAATGAATGAATCAATCAATCAATCAATCAATCAATCAATCAATCAATCAATCAATCAATCAATCAATCAATCAATCAATCAATCAATCAATCAATCAATCAATCTTCCCGTGCCCGAAGGGTTCAATACATCGAAACGCAAAGTTCTACATCCAAAACATGATCAGTTATGAAGTTTAGCAACTAGACCAATGCCACGTTCTGTAGGTTTAGTCTTCCTGGATGGATATTTACAGACGCAAAGCATGTGAATAGGAACATGTTTCAGGGGACCAGCTGGAATATCGTAGGTAAAGCATGCGTTTCAAGCTCGCAATGCCGCAGAAAATTTTCTCAGGTGTAAAAAAAAAAATCTTTCGTCAACCTTTTTTTTATCACTAAGCTGAAATTGATCTGTTATAAGTTACGCGCAAAGTGCAGGATTTTTTTCCAAATCGAGAGGCCTCGTGCCTCGTGAGCAGTTTTCTAGACAATTAAGGTATTGTATACTGAGTCGACAGGTAAATCGGACAGTATAACATCTCCTTTATAAAGACAGGAATTTACCAATAGCTACAGGTACAATGTTATGAAGGCTTCAGCGGCTTTTCAAGCAACCGCTATTCACACCTACAAAAAAAAAAAGAGAGAAAAACTAAAGCGTTGGGCAATGAAATCCGCTCGCCAGAAATAAAATACCCACTGTTTGACATTGGTGTCGTAAGCGGTAAGGAACATCTGGCATCGCCTTGATAAACTATATGCGTGTGCGTTCAGAAGAGGCGGCAGCTGAGTGTATATGGCGCTTAGACCGCTGGAATAGTGCGTGCTTCCTCTGGAACTGCGTGTATAAGCCGCGCTTGACTTGACTTGACTTGACCAGCGCTTGCAACCTCCACAACTGACCTCTCGTTAACACGACTTTGCGCTAACCTCGTGTGCTAAAATAACAATGCAGACACCTTTTACGTAGACAGGATCACGTTAGTTTACGCCATTTAATTGTCATTCGCGACCGCCTTCTTATTCTACGCTTTGTTGACACGTACCGCGGCACTGGTGCATCGTGTGACAATCGCTGTGCCTTTAGTTGACAACTTTAATAACGTGCTCTTCATACTGCAGCATATGAAAGCATATTGTAGAGCTGCTTATGAGTAAGTTCACATGAGTAGAGGTGGGTATTCCTGTATCCCCTATCGGTAATTAACGCGACGCGGTGAACGTAACTAAAATTTTAAGCTCGTTGCAACTCCCACGATTATACAACACAGGAGCAGTAATCCGGGCTATAGTGTGGATTGTTCATGATCGTCTAAAACTGTGCATGAACAAGGGACGAACCAATAGGAAGAGACATACAGCGTTTCTACGCATCTTCTCTTTTGTTAGTTTCTTGTACATGCACTCTCCTAGACGATAGCGAATAACTAAAAAGCCCGAAAATGCGCTTGTGTACTGCGGCACAGCATTTTAAATTTTTAAGTGGGCTGTGAAGAGGGCCCATTATATTCCTTCGGTGTTTTATTGAGATCTAACAGGTGAGTCTATTACAAGAGGTTGCTTCAAACGTTCCAGACGGTGCTAATTGCAATTCCTATTTTAGTAATTTCAGCAGTTAATTAGTGCATACTTCTAAAATTTCAGTAACAATTTATGAGATTTTTCGCTACTGCTGGCATATTCAGGTAACGGTCCCTCACTTAGATGTAATCGTCATCGTGCGACATGTACAACTGCAAAACAACTTGAGTGTATGACAACTACACCGAGTGCAGGATGCTTAAGCGAGTTGCTACGACATGCCGTAAGTTTCGACTCCCTGAGGAATAAAAAAAACAAAAAAAAAAAAAACATAGATCGCATCTGCCTGACACTTGTTGTTTGAAGAGTCCGAATCCCCATTAGTACCGTATAATATACAATCAAACCATATATTTGATGAACGCACGAAGTCGATATGCTGTTTGCAAGGACTGTAGTTCTCCCCACCACGAGCGTGCTCTGCACTTAGCAAAGTACCGAGACACTTTACTTATATAGGAGCGTTGATTTTAGTTTTGGTTAACACCTGAGGATGAGATGCACGAGCGACACTTTCAGACTGACAGTATCAAGCTGACAGACAGACAGACAGACAGACAGACAGACAGACAGATAGATAGATAGATAGATAGATAGATAGATAGATAGATAGATAGATAGATAGATAGATAGATAGATAGATAGATAGATCCTTGGACACCATACAGACAAGGGAAGGCACATGAAGCGTCTCGCTCCTTGAAAAAGCGTCCTGATATACCAGCGACGAAGGCACCAGCTCAACCAATTTCATGTCTTGTGCGTATTTCGTGTTTTGTTGTAGAACACGTGCGTATCAAATTAGATTTCATATGATGACCTAGCTTTGTTGGTTTATCTTACTCAGTAGGCAACAGGATACGTTTGGAAATTTAGGCAGTAAATAGGAGACGCGTATACAATATAGCACGCCCACTTGTACTCTATCACAGTTATTAATCCATAGGAAAGAACGGACAGGATATTGGTTAGATAAACGTTTCCCGGTGACAACAACTGACCTTCAGAGGCCAATATAGTGAAATTAATTTTGCTCTTGCTTATCACAGAAACAGCTGTGCACGACGCATTCATTTTAATCAATCTGCGCAGTGCCAAGGCCACTGACAGGCACATGACGCCTTATCGACGCAATAAATATTTATTGAGCATGAATTTGCATACATGGCAACTGCTGGTTATCTGTTTTCCAAGTACACCCCACTTTTGGATGCGACAGCAAATAAAACGAAAATTAAGGCAGCTTCGCACTAGGGGCGCCACGCCTGAAGGAAGTGCGGAGTTGGGCAGTCTTTTTTGTTTCTCTTTGGTTTTATTTTTATTTCCTCCTCACTTTCTTTCTCTCCTTTCCCGTTTTTTTCTGTCTTTTTTTTCTCTCTTTATTTCTATTTATTTCTGCCTCTCTCTTTATCTGTTTCTTTCTCTTTTTTGCTCTTTCTATTTTTCTTTCTATTTTTTTCCCTTTCCCTGTCTTTCTATTTCGCGCCCTTGCTTCCTATTTTTCTATTTTTATACGTGGTTTTGCCTGCGTTACGCCAAGCACACTAGTTGTTTTCTTGTCTATGATGATAATGATGATAAGCGATCATCATCAAGGCGCTCGAAGAACAAGAGAAAGAAGACTTCTTGGCGCAAGATCACACTCAATACGCTTCACATGGAGCGTTACGCCAAGCGACGACGACAGCATACGACAGCCCGGCCCCCTAAAGTTCTGCGCACTTAAAAGCCAGTGTACATGTGGGTCTGAGGCTGCTCGACGATGCCGGGAGCATGAGGTAATCAGATTCAGTGGCAAAAAAGAAATGTCCTTTGACATCTGTCACACATATGAGTGCCTATGATAGGCAAACTTGGCTGCGTTTAGTACTTCCGAAAATTGTGCGGGAACAGTCCACATAAGATTGATATGCTGATTGTTGTTTATTGCTTCCAAGACAGCAAAACGTAAAACAGGGGCAGCTGCGGGGCCTGCGTCGCATATTCTTCTTCAGTGTAACAAAACAGGAAAGCTGATGGATTCGCAGGATAAGGCGATTTAACAGGACCACGGCTAATACAGCAATTCGCTCTTTTCTTGGTACCAAATACCTCTAAAGATTGTTGCGTGATCCTTCTATTACGCCATCCAGATATGCGAGTAGCCCACTTCCTGTCCGAACGTTTGTGAGCGCCTGCACTGTCCTCTTCCTCGGTCCCTGTGTTTTCAGAACTATGGCTTCATTAATGTACCGAACTAACTAGCCCCATTTGCCACGGTGGTGAAGTGGTTACGATGCTCGGCTGCTGACCCGAAGGTTGTGGGTTCAATCCCAACCATGTCAGTCGCATTTCGACGGAAGTAGAGGCCCGTGTGCTCTGCGATGACACTGCACGTTAAATAACCATGGGTGGTCGAAATTTCCGGAGCCCTCCACTACGGCCGGCGTCACTCATAGTGATGTCGTGGTTTTGGCACGTAAAACCCCTGATGTTATTTTTTCAACTAACTAGCCCAAGAGTATGTTCCCTTGGCTATACCGCAGTTGCGGATTGTGCAACACACATTCTGCCACTGGTACCACACTCTTAGGCCTAGATAATTATGACGCCGCTTAAGGGCTAGATTATTCCGCACAACACCCGGCTCAACCAAAAAGGTTGATGTGAATGACATTTCACAAACTGTTGCAGTGTTTCGTGAAATATTCAGGGGACGTTTTCTTGGTCGTCATTGTTGTTCTTGTCGCTGTTGTTGACGTAGAGTGCCTCGACATTCGGTTTTAGCAGCGTCCGTTTCTTTCTTCCTTTTTTTTTTCTTTTTTTTTTTGTTCTGTTAGGCTTCTTGTTCTCTCCCGTCACCTCTACATTTTTTTTTCTAGTGCCGGAATGTCCGTAGGAGCGTCGACATTACACCTCCCGCAATACCTCCCTTGATTTTTCCGCACAGAATGAAAATACAAAAAAAAAGGGGGGGGGGGGGGGCAGGGTTATCAGTCCTTAAATTTACAAAATGACGTGTTTAGCCTAGCACGCGAATAATTTCCGTGATTCTTATTTCAGAAGGATATTCTGTTTAACCGCGTGGTTGTCGGTTCTGAGTTGTGAAAAATCAGGCGATAGACAGGCTTCTTATCAATATGCGCGTAAAGAAAGAAAAGGAAGAAGCGATAGAAGTCACGTGGTGGTTTGTAAATGCAAATCGATGTTGTTGATCTCAACGCCCAGTCGTGCATTGGGTACAAGCGTGCTGGAAATCTAGGCGGGAATTTCGTAGATGATATTCCAAATGATTATTGGCACAAACTAAGAAAAAGTTAACGACACGCTCGGAATTAACTGAAGTCATTGTGCTCCGCACTTGGATTCGTCGCCTGCTGAGTGAAATAAATGGATAAATGAACGCTTTGTTCGCTCGTCTCAGTGGAACTTAGCGTCAAGCCCTTTGACACCCTTTGACGTCAACACCTGTTTTGGCGGATATATATATATATATATATATATATATATATATATATATATATATATATATATATATATATATATATATGTGTGTGTGTGTGTGTGTGTGTGTGTGTGTGTGTGTATGGCCAGGCGCATCACTTAACGTGTTTATCGTAAAGTAATTGATCATTGCTGGGCGTATAGCACATATGAATGCCAACGCGAGTATTGATTCTGGGCCGAGCATTCAATGGGATCGTTATCACTAAAGGACAGAATCTTTATCCTTAATCTTTCTTTTTCCTTTCACATTTTGCAAAGGCGAATGCGACGTCCCTACGAAAAAGAAATACATAGAACCAGGGCGGCATTTCACTCAAGGAGTGCCGAGTGGAACAAGTGACGTCCGGTTCCGGCTAAACGTCACGAACACCTGCCATATGAGAAAAAGGGACGACTGTGACGTCGAAGCCTCGGATCAGTGACACGAGAAACAAGTACAGCGGCTGAATAGAAAAGAACGCACTTAGCGTACCTCTTCCATGTTTATCTACGTGGCCTGTTTGTTCGCGTGGCCAACGGCATCACCAAACAGTCAACACGGAGGACTGTGTTTTTCTTGTTCACACTGGGAGCCATCGGCCGCATACATGTAATCTCACTGCGATGTGGATCAGCAACGTTGAATAAAATTTATATTCGTTTCATGTAGTCTTCGGTATTGTAGCTGACGTAAACGGCAGGAGGAATTTCCTAACGATTTGCTGAATCCACGAAAGAGCAACTCGAATTACCCAACGAGCGGGAATGTGCCAGTGTTCCTCTTTTATAAGTTGCCACTCGCTACACTATTTCTGACGTGTGGTTTTGGACGGGCCTACGCGTTTAGGGTGGTCACAAGAAAAATTCAGACGAAGCCGTAACTCATCGACGGCAGAGTGACGGTAAAAACAGTATTTAGAGAGTCGAGAGATAACGTGCCCCGTCTACACTGCCGTGGATTAGTTTCACGTGACCTCTGCAGTGCGTACGGTCGACTCATGCAAATAACTTACACCTAACTCGCCAAAACGAACGTGGTCTTTAATGCATGGTGCTTAAACAACAGCGCAGGAGACAGGACTAAGGATGAAAAGACACATAGGAACATACGCGTACACATTTACATTCATACAATGCATGGTGCTGCTGTTCAAACACCATGCATTTCAACCAACTGGCCCATCTGCCATCCTGCGGTCTTCAATCCCCAAGACAGTGTGGAGGACACCTGTGAAAAGAGCGCAGTACGCGTACCCTGGTCTACTACACCCACATGCAGCTGACTAGGATAGCGGTTGTTGAACTGACGTTCCAGATTCTAGTGATCAACCAATAAAGATACCCAGCTCCTCACGCCGCCTAAGCACACGATGTGCTGCCATGAGGCGTGTACTAGAGTCATATAAAGTGCGAATACTTATTTCACGCCTTGTAGTAAAGACTTACGCTTGGGTTAACATGGTAGACAAGGCGCGGCGACCAGGGCCACGATATGTGCTTGTTCATCATGACCTTGAATGCGGACTGGATTGAAGACGTCACCGAACCAGGCTTGCCTCCCTGCTGCTTGTTGTCCGGCGTATCCATCGCAACCGCACAAAACACGCGCACACACACCCGGAGCGTATATATCTATGACGGGCACTCGCGAAGTGACGGCAGCGCTCAGGTTCCGTCTGTATCACGCACGCGCAAAACAGAAGAAAAGATACGAACGCCACACAAACAGGAAGCGAGGCACAACCACACACGCGCGCTTTAACCCGAAGTCGTAAATCCCGCGACAACTTCACCACCACTGGCTGGACGAATACCGAGAGCCAAATATACGAGCCGAAGTATGCGTCGCAGCCGCTGGGTCGACCTGGGAGGCTTCGGCGTTGTACGCTGGTCGGTCTACACTCGCTTCGAAGTCGGTATCACTGGCTGTGCGACTTGGAACGGCCCCGTTACACTGAAGCTTCGATCACGGCACTGGAAGAAGCGTTCAACCGCACAAGCATCAGCAGGCAACAGCCGGAGCCATAACAGCGTCGGCGAAGTTGGAACAGCCGCAGCTTGGAACAGGTGTCTCACGCGCCTGAGGAGGGACAATCGGGCGCAAGCATTTCGCATTTCCAAACGAGCGTGATCGATGTGGCACGCATGCACGCTCTAGCCGTGGCTGGCTGCTCCGGTGCGAAGAACAGAAAAGAAGTCGGGACTCGTTCGCCGCGCTGCTCACGGCTGCCTGATCAGGCAAATGCAGGCAGGCCGTGTCGTATGCGTCGCTCCTCCCTCCCTGCTGCTGCTGCTGCGGCAGCCGTGTGGCGCGCACAGACTGCGCGATGCCGATACAAGCCGAGAACGTGTCGCGCGCGCTGAAGGCTCCAGGCGCGCGTGCTTCACAAGTCAACGACGTACTAGCTGTAACCCGCTATCAGGGCGACGTGTAAGCGGCGAGCGGTGGCTTTACAATATGCGTCCACGTTTCCGGATGGCCTCGGTGACAGAGTCCACTGGTTCTGTCCGGCTTGCCGGCCCTCGTCGACGCGTGGCTGTCCACAGATCCTGCCAGGAAGAGAGGCGAGCACCCCTTCTCGCCTCGCACACGGTGCCGACGACAACAGGGTCGACGGTGCGTACAGAGTATCCGGCCGCCCGCACAGTCGCTGCGAGTCCGCCGCTCTCGCCCGCTCGTCAGCGATCTGAACGACCGTGGGGAGGAATAATAATAACGGAGCGTCGGAGAGGCGCTTGATAGTGCTCCCTCGGCGCTATATGCTCGCCCCGTCGTCGCATATACGGGTCGCGTACGGAGGCGCGCGCTGCTTATCAGCTGGTTGTGCCAGAGGTTGGCTCGGTGGGTATCTTCTTTATCGGCCTTTGGGCGCTGCCTGCGAGAATGCTGGAGTCAGCGAGTTAGTGGGGCTGTACGGAATCCGGGTCTGCAATCTCTCGCCGCTATGCCGTCGGGTGCGTCGTAGTACGCGAAGAAATCCGGCGGTGCGATAGCCTCCTCGTAGGTTCCGGCGATAGATCAGTGGCAGGATTGGGACGCCGACGTTTCAAGCTTTACAGTCCGGAAATGAACATTGTGTCGTTGAAATCGCTGAGAGAAACAATCCAAAAGGACGTTGCTATCCTTTCTCCATACTTCTCTGGCTTTGGCCAAGAGCACTTCCTTCGGAAGCCAGCTAGACTCGAAGAACAGAATGGATTCTCTTCAATGTAATCTGCAGGTGGAAAAACAAAACGAAAGAAACTGCGATGAATGTGGGAATTCCTTCGATGTTCCTGTTGCGTGCTTAACGATTGCCGGGACCGCTCGCATCAATCAAGCGGGGAGTCTTCTCACGGGAAAGTTGAACGCGCTGCCTGCTTCCGAGTGTCCTCACTGAACCCTCTGTCTGCGGTTGTTCATGTCGATCGCTCGTGTGTGTCGACGAAGCAGTTCCTTCGGTGCTTGCATGGGGCGCATTTCCCACACCTTGTCTTCAAGCCGCCGTCGATAAATCTCTCCTACAGTGCATACTGTTCGGAAGCGCAGAGCTCTAAACACCCACAACTGCAGAAACACAGCGCCACAGATGCGGACGTCTTTTCGCACATTACTTCGTCGTAGCGAACGAAACAGCCGGAAAGCGAACGGGAATTCACCAATGAAGATAGCACGTGCGTTGCATACCGAAGCTGTTTCGGGCTCCTTTGCAAGCGTCGTTAAGCCGTCGCGCTCATTTCCCTTTTCTTCACAGTGACATAGGTTGATTCAACGTGAAAACAACGACGCGTTCTGAATCGCAGGCGGCAATGCTTGAAGGACGGGTATCGAACAAATTAAAGCTTATCACTGCGAAACACCTAGTGACGATTCGGATGCACACAGCACAAACTGTGAGATCCCACGACACCACTGTCCACCGAGTCACATAGCCCACGATTTCTCAAACTTCGAGCTCGCGCACGTCGTAAGCGTCCGTGTCGCTTCGTTTACCAGCACGTAGAGCTGCTCTAGCCCAAAGAGGAGGTTAGCAGTGGGAGATCACAGGATCCGGATTTGGGCGTGGGTCTTCAGCCACGCATGTATCGCACACAGAGCGCGAGCGCAAACACAGAACAGAGAGAGAGAGGGAGATTGGTGAGTACGGCGACGGAGGCTGCTTAGCTGGAGCGAGCCCGCGACTGAACAAACTGCGGCGCGGCGTGGAAACACCTGCTGCGCGCTGCTCCGGCCTTTCGCGACGTGCTCTTTTTTTTTTTTAACTTTTGCTGATATTCTGCCGTTTTCTGAATTTTTTTCGCGTCGTATTTCTCGTCTTGTCACATTTTCGCACGAACTACTCGTTTAGCATATACAGGAAAGAAGAAGAAAAAAAAGTTAAAAAAGAGGGCAATATTGTAGGCAGTATACGATGTCGGTAAGGACAAAGAGGCCGTAAATTTGCGCCATTTCCAGGACAGCGCCCTTAACTGAAGCGAAGCCCGCAGAAACGAAATAAAAATCTTTATTTACGTGTGCGCTTTCAAAGTCTGGTGCGGGCTTTTTCTTTTTCCGTCCATAGCAGCTGCCCGCCAGCATTGGGGACAAAAAAAAATAATAATAAGCGAGCGAAGCCCGGGGAAATGTCATTACGAGTACGACTACAGCGCCGGCTTCCTAAAACTTGTTCGATATGAAACAGCGCGCACATCTTAAATTCGCTAACCTTGAAGTGCCGATGGGAGCATTGCATAAACCTTATTGTTTCGTCTCAGTGCAGCCGCGCCATATGGAAAAGCCCACGGCGCTTTGATCTAGTTGACAGGCATACTTATAGAGTCTTTTTTTTTTTCTCTCACGCTGTGAGGTAAGCGGTGATCGTAGCTTCAAGTTAATTTAAGTACTCAGTTTCACCACGATTGCTTCTCTGCCCGAGGCGCGTACTTTCCGCAAAGCCAAGTTGGTATAATTGAAGGTCTCGAGTCTAGAACTTGGAATGCCGCTCGTATTAGCAAACTTCTCGGCATCCGTAATACGGGCAGGCGCTAAACTCTTAGTCCCTACACGAGAGCATAGCTCATACCGCCTCCGGTGAAGTTAAGTATGCGGAAATTGCGAGGTCTCGTTAAGCAATTAAAGACGCAATGCGGACTCGAGCGTTTGAGATACTAAGTAGCTTGAAGTGGCTGTTACACGCGCCGGCAAAGGGAATCGCAAAATAATGCCAGGCGCATTAAACAGCGCCGCGTGTTTACGATAACGTCGGTACTGTACAACTGCGTATTCGATGCGGTGTAATGCATAGACGGTGTGCTATATATACGACATAAGATCCACTTGCGTGCGTATGTCGAAGAGGTCGTAAACCGGCGCGAAGACTCGTGCATTGCTTCTCACTGTTCGTATATCTCTCTTACTTAAATGTTTAATGCGGCATTTCATGCGGTAAAAAAACGACGACGTTTGTACGTTATTAGAAAAAAGTTCAACCAGCTGCCCGTAGCGGACACTGATGAGACAGCGAAGCTATTGGCTCACAAAGAAGCCTTCGCTTCGCCAATTATTTTACATGGTTGAATGAAGTGGGATTGGAATGAAGTGGGATTGGAATGAAGTGGGATTTGAATGATGTGGGTTTGAATGAAGTGGGATTGGAATGAAGTGGGATTGGAATGATGTGGGTTTGAATGAAGTGGGATTTGAATGAAGTGGGATTGGAATGAAGTGGGATTGGAATGAAGTGGGATTGAAACGAAGTGGGATTTGAATGATGTGGGTTTGAATGAAGTGGGATTTGAATGAAGTGGGATTGGAATGAAGTGGGATTGGAATGATGTGGGTTTGAATGAAGGGATTTGAATGAAGTGGGATTGGAATGAAGTGGGATTTGAATGAAGTGGGATTTGAATGATGTGGGTTTGAATGAAGTGGGAATGAAGTGGGTGCATCAAGTGGGAGGAGTGGCGGTAGAAGTAGTTGGTGTAATGGTGAGTGGTGGGAATCGTGACCTACCCGTTTTCAGATTCTACGACGGCCCCTGAACATGAAAGCCTCGGCCAATAACAGCTTCGCTGTTAAAACAAAGGCACCGTGTGTGGATATTGCTCCAAACTATCGTCAAGCACGATAGAGGCAAGCCTAAGAGCATGTATAGGGTTGGACCGCGATTACACAAGACACGCACATAGCAAATTGCAGAATATGAAGAACTCAATACGTGAGAGGCTGCTCGTTGGTGTTAGCGTGTAACGGATATCAGGTATAAATAATGTATTTTTTTAGTTGATCGCCACTTCGTTATGAGAGGGTTCGGTTCTGCTTGCACAATGTGCGGTATTGTCGGCACTGAAACCAACCTCTCGTAGATCGTATGAGCGAAAGGCGACAAAATCCTCATGGTTTTGAAGGTTATGCGCAATTACGAAAGAGACGCAACGTCCCTCATAGGTTTTCATTGTCATTGACTACTAAAAGTTAGAAAAACATGCAAATCATTTTTTTTAAACAAAAAATGAAGGACACTTTGTACATTCCAAAGTGTGTTCGGCGAAAGCGTGTGGCCATTCCACTGACTATGCCATGTCTTTTCTCTTTTACACTCTCAATGGGATAACCCATAAACCGAATGTGTGCGTGTGTTCTTTTTTAATTGTTTACCGCGAATCGCAGCGAGACGCGACACTAATCCTCCTCCGTTCGCATGCGTTAGTATTTTTTCGCGCTTTGAGCATAGTGCAAACGCCATCCGCGTTCCAGCGCTTAAATTGACGGACCCTTTGTAAATTCGAAAGTGTATTCCGTGAACGCCTGTGTCCATTGAGACGGCGTCGGTCAGAATGATTGCAAACGCTGGGCACAGCGACGCTACGCAAGCAAAGCGCGAGCGCTGTAGAATCCGACGCGACCGGCGTCCGTTTGAGCATCCCGGCGGCCACCTGGCTCCGTGCCAGAGCTCGGACGGACGGACGGACGGACGGATAGACGGACGGACGGACGGACGGATAGACGGACGGACGGACGGACGGACGGACGGACGGACGGACGGACGGACGGACAGACGGACGAACAGACGAACGGACACACGGACACACGGACGGACAGACAGACAGACGGACGGACGGACGGACGGACACCGGACGGACACCGGACAGATGGACGCCGGACGGACACCGGATGGACGTGAGCATGAGACATTAAAGGCTTTCGCCTTAAAAAATGTTATTCACTACAGCACCGCCGCGCCACAAATGCATTTCGCTTCCGTCGAAATGAGACCTCCACAGATAAAGTCACACCGCTACAGACCTTTTCACAGGAGAGAGAAAACGCCGCCGTTCTGGGCTGTGGCACGGGAGCAGAAAGGCTGACGTCACAGCCTCGGCAGTGGGTTTCTGGGGGGGTCACGTCTATTTAGCACAAGCTAGGAAGGATTATGACGGTGCCCAGGAAGCCGTCTGTGAAAAGGTGTGTAGTCGTTCTTGGTTTCTGTTTTCGATCACTAAAATGCAGATCTTTTGCACACATAGGGTATTCCATGTTCAAAAGCTGTCAGTCACAAGGGAGGCAAAAGAAGGTGCCACAGTCAACTTATATCTATCCCGGAACAACACCGACTATATAAACAGACTCGGGTACCAAAGTAATACCCCTGTCACACGTGGCAACTAAAGTGCACTTTGAGCGAGTGCACTTACGCTCACAAAGTGTCACTTTGGCGGGTGCGCTGCTACATGAGAAAGCGAAGTGTACTTTGGAAATGATAACAGTGGCAATTGGCGGATTAATAGCGCAACATATATTTGTTATTTTTGGGTCCGCGTCACACCGTCGGACCACGTTGTCTTCGGGGAGGTAGCACCAGCGGCACACGCCATCGCAAAGGACTCGAGAACGACTGACCTACACATGTGCAAGTGTGCAAGGAAGTAAACAACGCGACGGACGCGGCCATTACACGGCATGTGCTCCCGCATCCCCCTAGCGGACGTGGCCGTAAACTGCCCGAGGATGGGAGTAGCGAGGTTTTTTGTTGTAGTATGACTTGTTTTAATACATAGCAGTATTCCTAATAACGAAAACAATGGTCTAAAGATACTATGAGCGCCGCTTTATGGGACAGCGTATTTATCTGCAAGCCACTGCTACCGAGGCTACACACTCCGTCGCAGCGAAGTGAGGTTGGCGAACGCACTTGCCGGCAAGTACACTTTGCAGCGAGTGACACTAAACTTTCTCGTGTGACAGCGTGCAAATGACACTCGCGGCGAAGTGCACTCGGTCAAAGTGCACTTAAGTTGCCACGTGTGACAGGGGTATTAGAAATCATCGATAGGGCGCGCGCCCTTGTCGTGCGTCGTGTCAATAAAGAATTGTTCTTTTCTCACAATAACATGACGCTGACTGCGTCAGCAGTGGTTGTGTTGCTTTCTAAAATAACACTCAATTCACGGTTCGGCTTTTTTTCTCTTGCTGCCGACGCCAAGTTAAAAAGGTACACAAAATTTGTAGTGGGACCAAGCAGCATTAACGAGCTCGGAAACCGAGGAACACGCGGTCGAAATATGCGGGTCTGTCACTACTGACGTCAGTCTGTCTATAGCAACTGCAAGTCGCACCGAAAGTACAAGGAAACAAATGAAAGACGAGATAAATGCAAGGAGGGTAACCTCGACAAAACATACGGTCTGCTTCGCTATCTAGACAAGGCGTGGTGGTGGGACAAGTAGGCAGATAAGAAGGAAACAAAACAGAGGATAGGACGAAGCTCATGACTCACAGTCTGAGAACGTCACAGACCACGGTCTGTGTATATTCTTACACCGTGTCACAGACACATATACATCTTCACACAAACCAGTGCTAAAGTTCCTTGTGCAGGTTTCTTGTCATATAACCATGAAATATAATAGTAATATCTGGGGTTTAACGTCCCAAAACCGGGATGTGATTATGAGGGACGCCGTAGTGGAGGGCTCCGGAAATTTCGACCATCTGGTGTTCTTTAACGTGCACTGACATCGCGCAGTGCACGGGCCTCTACCATTTCGCCTCCATCGAAATGCGACCGCCGCGGCCGGGATCGAACCCGCGACCTTCGGGCCAGCAGTCGAGCACCCTCACCGCTACACCACCGCGGCGTACTTACAACAATAAAATCTCAGCCAACTACTGCTGAGGCCAATTGGTGGACATGACCAACCTTCAGCTCAGATTGGGATTAATAACTCCGTTTATAATTACTTGATATGCGAGCGCGTAACGTGAACAGGGACCAAGAAAGAGAAGGACAAGCGCGTACTACCAACTGAAAGTTTATTCAGAAAGATGAGTATGTCTCTTTATCGGCGTTTAGTATGGTTTTTTTTTTTGGTTCTTTTATTGTATGTGCTTACGGATCTTTTTCCTGTTAGTATATATATGTCTCGTCTTTCTGAATAAACTTTCAGTTGGTAGTACGCGCTTGTCCTTGCCTTTCTTGGTCCCTGTTCACGTTACGTGCTCGCATATCAAGTAATCATGAATCACCAACTCGCCCAAGCAGCCATTTTGACAAGTCCGCTCATAAATTGCTAATGAAGTACCGGGTATTCGCCAAGAACGATCTTGCTCAACTTTTACTGGCTATCGTGTTATATGCTAGTGCCCGAGCGATGAAGAATAGAGCAACGGTGAAGCCGCATTACTTTCCACGTCATGGTATCTCTCAGGGGTTGCCCTTAGGGCAACGACTACGGCTATATTATAAACGACGGAGCGGAACAGCGTTTGGAAATTCAACACCTGGAAACAATTTATTGAAAAACCACTTGAAGTAGGATTTCGTCAGCAATCGAAAATGCGAAATAAAAGTTCAATTAGCGGTTTAACGCCAGTTGCGGTATGAATGATGAGCGTACACACGGATGAACCGGTGTGCAAACGTAGCGTGAATTTAATGGCTCGTCTCGTTGTCAAGTGAGGTTGCGTTCGTCATTGTCCTTGCAATAAATGCATCCATATACTATTTTACGGATGGGTTTCGGCGTCACCTTATTGGGATCTTAACCTCGCTGTTTTTGTATCTTTCAGCACTAAACGAACAGTAGACACTTTTAGTTTAGCGTACGTAACGAGCCTACGTACGCAGCATGGCTACGGGAGAGGAGTGCGCATGCGCAGTACGTAACGTATCTATTCCACGGATGCGTGCGTACGCCCGAAAAAAAATCTGGCGCACGCAAACGTAACGAGACGTAGCGCTAGCTACGTGACACTCTCGCGAGATCTCGAATGAAAGAGCAGCCAGATTGCAAGATGGCACAGAACGTAAAAACATGGATCCAATTATTCAGCTTGACTTGGATGCCAGTGGCCGTTATAACGGCAGCTACCGCAAGATGGCGCTAAGAAGCACTCGAAAGCTGTTTCATTTCACATGTGATACATCTAGTTGAACGAAACGCATACCGGTACGGTCGATACGGTAAACTAAAAGTGTTGCTGAGCGCTTCGCTTGCAGCGTACGCAACGTATCGTGCTGCGTACGTAGGCTTGTTGCGTACGCCCAACTAAAAGTGTCTAGTGCTACGATGTACGTACGCGCATGAAAACGGTTGGGTTGGTGAATTCGACGTTTCATGACCCTATCAATTCACGTCGGGATTTAGACTATTTTATGGAGGATTTTGGTGCCGCCATATTAGTCTCTAGCCATGCCATTTTGTATGTTCAACTAAGCGAACAGTGATACGGACGACGCATACGTATTAAAAGTCGCGATATACAAAAATAGGAAAACCGTCGCTTGACAGCCTAAGAGGGCGTCGCCCCTTGTGTCTTACACTTAAAATCGTCTACAGGCGTATCGGACGTAAAAAACCGTCGCCGTAATCCCAGTGCTGTGATAACCCTACCGACATCTTTTTGTTACTTCAAGCTTGCTTTCCGTGATTTAAGGCGAGTTTGGTTATTTAAAGCTTGCTTTCCGTGAAATTTAACCAGAGTATTTCCACTGTATGCGGAAGTTTTCTGAGCTCTGAACATAACGTGTTGTTTCCTCGTAATGTCATACCCCGATGGCAATAGCCACACCTGCTGTTCAAGAACGGAGGACCGACTACAGCGCGATCAACGTGACTGCGCGGCATTCACGCGGACGCACGAGCAGTCCACTGGCAATCCTTGCGCGTCAGAGTAAACACAAGAATTTACGCTTTGCAAGGGCACACTCACAATGAGGAGTTCTTTGTTCGGTTTCACAGAAACGGTCATGCGAGCGCTGGCGCATCCTCAGAATCGCAGCGGAGCTTTTGCGGCTCTGTGTATCAACCACGTCGGACGCCACTCTGTCATCTCGTTCTCTTGAGTAGGCTAAATAGCCTGTCTTACAAGTACCCTAAAGGCGTTCGAAGGGCAAGACTCTCATGTTTGGAGGAAGTCACATAGGTGAATTTTTTTTATGTTTTAATGTGTACCACATGGTTTTGGAACGGCAAATTTCGCCATACTCGTTACGAATGACCAGCTGTCCCTATGATAAATTACTCTTCGCAAACGAAATAGCGGCGTTTCTTTGTGCAGAGTAAAGTAAAATAAACATAATTTTCAATGCAGTCTTTCCTGCTCTTCCCCAGCTCTGGGTACACAATGCTTAAACTGGTTGATCTCCTTGTTTATCTCTTGTGAGTTCTCGTTCTCTCTCTTACTTCCTCTCTTGTTAATTAGTACATGGCTGTATTGATAAAAATAAAAATAAAGTAAGGACGTTTAGTTTATAGCTCAGCTTATACTAGGACGTACAATTGAGAAAATGAAAGGATTATGTACAACAGTTTTACAATTTACGCTTGCTAGCGCAAGGAGTTAGAATGTAATTAAGTGTTAACAAAAAAGCTTGAGAGACCGAGATAGGGAGAGAGAAGCAAGGAAAGGCAGAGAGGTAAGCTAGACGCAAGTCCGGTTTGCTACCCTGCATTGGGGGAGAGGGATGAAGGGGCTAAAAGGGGCACAGAATAAATGATACAGATGGAAAAGCAGCTGAAAAGAATGACGCACCACGTTATTCCTAAAGTACTCAAATCTCACTGACTACCCCTGTCTTAAGTGTAGACTCTTGATGGATTGTAAGGCGGCCATAGTCAAGCGCAAGAAAATTCCATGCAACTCGTGGAGGGGGGGGGGGATGGGGGGTGGGGGGGGCTACGATAACGGCATATATTCGTAAACCCGGACGTGCAAATACGCGAGGACAAAAAACTCACGTGCTGCATTTACTTCCTGTTTCGAAATAGTGCAGCAGTCGATTTCGCTCTCAAAACGTTCTAAATCACAACGAAGCGTAGTCCTGTGATAAGAACGAGAAAATTCGGAGCGTCAGCACCTACCCGTGGCAACGAGATTACGCGTGAACTGAAATAACAACGTGATATGCCACGGCAAATTTTATGAGCAGCGTATAATCCGTGGTTATGAGGTGTCAGGCCCATCAGTTAGTTTAGAACGGCCTGTTCAAAGAATAATAGGGATCTCCCTTACCTTGGTTTATAGCTTTAATAAACTGAAATGCAACACCACAACAGTCTGTCTTACTGTAGTTAAGCACAATCACAGCAACTCGAAAACGAAAGCATGTATGTATCCAAACAAACGAGGCCAGAACAGGAAACGCGTCTAATGCGGGCTCCAATTAACGGAACAAAAGAAAAAACAAAGACTCGAACAGGAAATGTGTCCAGAGAGCGGCGTACGAGACCCTGAAATGAAGCTGCGTCATATTTTTTTGATCGAAGGTCGGCGTTGCTGCGGCGGCGATCCTATAGCCGCTATCACATCACATGTCAGTGTCGGAGGGAGGAGGGAAAGGAGGAAGGGGAGGAGAGAGAATACGCGATAGCTCACTGGGGGCGAGGGCGGAACCCGCAGACAACTCCGCAGCGCCAGCTGCTGCTGCTGCTGCAGCAGGGGGGACACGCGCCGCGGTCGGAAGAGAACACACACACGCACACTCTTTCTCTTTCCACACTTTCCGCAGAGCTGTCGGTCCGCTCAACTGCGTATAGGATGGAGGGCTCCTCATCAAAATGGATATTGCCATTGAACGAACACCTGCCGGCGCGGTTCTGATTCACCTACGGGCTCTACAAGGGTATGCAGCAGGCGCGAGCTGAAAGACCGGGCGAGTCGCCGTGGTTCTCCCGAAAACGGAACGCACCTAAAGAGCCCCGGGCGAGACTGGTTGCGTCGACGTCTTAAATGCGGCTCAGTTCTCTGAAGAAGACAGCCCCTTACACTCTCTCTTTCTCGAGAGAGAGAGAGAAATAGATGAAAAGGGAAAAGCAGGGAGGTTAGCCTGGTACAGTAACCGGTTTGCTACCCTGCACAGGGGTGGGGAAAGGGGGGGTTGTAAAACGAAAAAAAAAAAAAAACCACGCACACACACACATGAACGCACACGCACGACGTTCAAATCAGAGTCGTTCAGAAAGGCCACTTGAACGCAGGAAGCGCAGTAGCGCTTTCAGAGCCTTCTTCTGAGACATTGGGTCCGGTCGATGGCGCAGGATTCGTTCTTCCGAAAGAGTTCGGTCATCCAGTTTATCAAGTGCGTTGCGAAGCGACTGTCTCTGTAAACAGTACTGTGGGCACTCACACAGCTGCTCTAGACCATACAGGCTGCGAACGGACACACACACACACACACACACACACACACACACACACACACACACACACACACACACACACACATATATATATATATATATATATATATATATATATATATATATATATATATATATATATATATATATATATATGGACGGAGGGATGACCGCCACCGTAGCTCAGTGGTAGAGCATCGGACGCGTTATTCGAAGGTCGCAGGTTCGGTCCCTGCCGGTGGCAAGTTATCTTTTCGTCCACTTTTCTTTCTTCACGTTTACATTACAATTACTTCTAATAGCTTCCCCTATACTTTCCTTGGCATCTTTGTCTGTAAGTTCTCATTAATACTGTGTTTAACAAAGCAAACGAGCCCTTAAGTTTACAATTCCTTCCTTTATATATATATATATATATATATATATATATATATATATATATATATATATATATATATATATATATATGTGTGTGTGCGTGTGTGTGTGTGTGTGTGTGTGTGTGTTCGTGTGTATCCGTTCTCGGCCTATAGGCCTTAGAGCAGCTCGCGAAAGAGCAGGATCCTTCAGAGAACTGAGCCGCATTTAAGACGTCCACACACACACACACACACACACACACACACACACACACATATATATATATACAGGGTGTCCCAGCTATCTTTAGCCAAGGGTTTAAAAATAGAATTATTTGAGGCAGGCGAGTGAAGTCAGTTGAATATTGCTTACAGCCATCTTGCGCACTACAGGCAATTTTTTGTTTCGTAATTAACTAATTTTTTTAACTGTGATTAATTTTCTAACTTGATAAATAATGAATTTACGCAAGAAATGAGAGTTCCAAAGTACGAGAGCGTCTTCAGAAAGCCCAACTGCATTACTTGCGATAAAGAAAGTTTTACGCGTACCATTTTTTCCGTGCTGCAAAGAAAGCCCGCGAAATACAAAAAATACCACGTGACTAGCGCATTCGCGCGCCGCGACCGTTCTGCTCTCAGCCGTGGTTTGAGCGAACAAAATCAGTTGCGGCCACGATCCGCTGGCTCCATTTCAGCAGTAGGCCGATAAGTTGACGGTGGTTTCTTCGCCCGCGCTCGCTAGAACTTTCACAGTCACGCGCGCCAAATGGCTGGCAATGGGCCAAGAAACCGCCGTAAACTAATCGGCCTGCCACTGCAACAGAGCCGGCGAATCGCGGCCGCGGCTGATTTTGTTCGCTCAAGCCACGGCTGAAAGCAGCACGGTCGCGGCGCGCGAATGCGCTAGTCACGTGGTATTTTTTGTATTTCGCGGGCTTTCTTTGCAGCACGGAAAAAATGGTACGCGTAAATCTTTCTTTATCGCAAATAATGCAATGGGGATTTCTGAAGACGCTCTCGTACTTTGCAACTCTCATTTCTTGCGTAAAGTCAATATTTATCAAGTTAGTAAATTAATCATAATTAACAAATTAGTTAATTACGAAACAAAAAATTGCCTGTAGTGCGCAAGATGGCTGTAAGCAATATTCAACTGACTTCACTCGCCTGCCTCAAATAAATCTATTTTTAAACCCTTGGCTAAAGATAGCTGGGACACCCTGTATATATATATATGGTAGTGATGCCGGCTGCGATTTCCGGAACGGTCACGCAGGCCGCGTCCTTTTCATGCTCTCATTTTCATAGAATGGAGCACGTGTTGGCTGCTTCTGTGTACGCCCGTTTCTTTATATGTGTGTCCAGCAACAGTGGCAGACGTGAATCGCTTGTTGGTAGCCGCTTCCAGGCAAGACGAGGAAACACTTCAGCGTAGAGATGTGAGCCGCGCCGTGCTCTTGTGGATTGCACAGTTAATATACATACATATACAGAATCTAGTTTTGTGGCTGAAATTCTACGCAAATGAATGTGGTAGGTAGATTAAGTCGCTGCACACTGAGGAGTCCGCGATTTCGGCCGACTGACGGAGTGAAGCCTCACTTAAGAGCGAATCACACTTAATCGAAAGTAACGCTCAGCATGGCATTATGACGCGTCGTTTCCAGCGTTTACAATGCATCCCTGAGCTCGTACGTGGTTTTGTGCCGGCAAACTGCATGCAGAGTAACTGCAGTACGCAGGCATGGCTCTACGCATGAAAAGCGCGGTTCTAATTTAATATCCCAGCACGATACTAAGCAACCCGATCAAATAAGGGAACGTGGGTCGACTAGCGGTCGTAGCAGTGTCTGGAAACCGAAGCACTTGACTACTGATCCCGAAGGCAGCGGGATCGAAACCCGGCTGCGGTGGCCGAATTTCTATGGAAGCAAAATGCTACAGGCCCCTGTAATCAGATTTAGGCGCATGTTAAAGAACACCAAGTAGTCGAAACCCCCGCAGCCTTCCACTACAGCGTCTCTCGTAATCATATATATCGTGGTTTTGTTAAGTAAAAGCCGAACAATTATTATTGCGAAATCCAAAGCTACTCTACTAAGGCGATAAATTAACACCTCTTGAGTTTGAAGACTTCCGCGTCTTGCCAAACTGGCAAGTGAAAGTAGCTGGCAATGAAAGTAGCTCTGAGTGCACTTGCACAGTGTCTGCAAGCTACCACGTGTGCATTTAAATTTATGTCACTAACGTTGGCGTGGGGCAACATTATTGTCACTCGCGTTAAATCACGGATAAAGTAAGGTCGATTAGTTAGCATGATTTAAGCTTTTAAATTCGTTCCCAAGGCCACTGCTCTCGAGTAACGTCGTTGTTACGCCAGCAACGCGGATGTCTTGGAGTTTTAGGGAAACATGCATTACGGATGCATGGCTAGACTGTTTACGACAAGGCTGTCTGGTGGTGCCTGAGTCTATTTGTATAATTGCTTGTCAAGTTGAAGACATACGTGAAAGCATTCTCCGCGGAACTCTGCGAGCAATGAGTGCCTGGGGAGCGCACAAACGTGCGCGATGTGTTCTGTCTACATTTATTCTTGTGTGGTTTTGTCCAATATCCGTCAGTTGCAATCATCGAACATCGAGACCTTTTGTGACAGATTGTCTGGTTGGTGGTATGAGCAGCGAGTGGCAATTCTTGTTTCTTAAGAAGTGACTTCCGGTCAAACACCGACTTCCGGTTTGTGTGAAGATCAAGAAATGTTGCTGAATTAAAGAGAAATCAACAAAAATCAAGAACTGTACGAAATAATATAACTGTTGGCGTTTTACGTCCCAAAACCACGATATGATTACGAGAGACGGATTAGTGGAGCGCTCCGGCAATTTAGACTAGCTGGGGTTCTTTAACGTGCACCTAAATTTAAGTACGCGGGCCTCGAGCATTTTTGCCTCCGTCGAAAATGTGACCGGCGCTGCCCGGATTCGATCCCGCGACCTTCGTGTCAGCAGCCGAGGACTGTATGAAATCGATAACTGTGGTTCAAGTTAAGAGTTATATTGGATACGCATGATATAGCATGAGTTTACATGAAACGAGGGCCAATTCAGTGTCAGCACAATTAATGAAAATTAATTGAAAGAGTTCATTGAAACAGCAGATGGTTTTGCTGTGAGCAACTGGGATTGTTGGGCCACCTGGCGGAGAAGATCGCAACACGCGATTCTTTCCCCGTGGCCTCTGAGATCATCTTCGACAGAGCGACGAAACAAGGAAGTGAACAAAAGGAGTACACCAGGGCGTGCCAACGCGCAAGTTCGAGTGCCACTACCGGGCACCTAAGTGGGATTATGGTCGGCTTCAGTTTTCTTGACGAGTGAGCACAGTGAGGTAATAACATAAGCGAAAATAATAGGAACTCGAATGTAACATACTCGAACAGTTTTCGTCCGACAATCGTAACCCTCAGTCCTGCAGGCTAATTAAGGTGTGCTCGAACGTCTCTGAGAGCTTCCAACATTTTCTTCAAGAGGAAAAAGCTTTGCAATCAATTAAATTCGTCGCGTATGAAATCGAACTAAATGGGAACACGGGTGTGGTCAATAATAGCGGTAATAGTTTCGTCGAAATTGGTGCACGTAAAGTTGGGTTACCTAAAATGTAAACACTGTTCTTGCTTAACGTCAGTACGCGACCGAGTGAACATGGCCTTCACCATGCTCACTTCTGAGCAGAAGTGTTCAGCACCATTTCAATAGTAACTCGATCAGGTCTATTCGTAAATCCCAAGTTAATCGTTTCACCTGAAAATCGGATGTCCGGACGAATTTGGGATGACTTAGCGTAATCAAGAACAATAACTTCGGCTGCCTAAGGCGGTCTAAATGTCATATTTAATAAACAATCCAATTACAAAAGTGTTACAGTACATTGCTCAGTTATGATCAATTAGCATGATGAACGTTATGATCAATTGCTGGACTGGATAACAAGCTGTAGGGTACTGTGATATGTGGCTACTGTACATACGCACCACCTCTTCCTGTCCCCATCATCACCCTTCATCCCTCTTTTTTTCCCCTTCCCTTATCCCCGGTGTAGAGTAGCAGGCTAGAGCGCATAAGCTCAGGCCGACCTCTCTGCCTTCTAATAAATTCTTTCACTTTTTCACTCTACTATATATGGTTGCACGCAGGGGCGATGCGCCTAAGAATTGATAATCTGTCTCTGAGTGGTATTATGCAAAGTACGATCTTCTCTTTTGCTTTCGATTTCGTTTCCCCCCTTTCCAGTGAATGGGTACACAGCCGAGGCCAGTTTGTGTAACCTTCCTGCCTTTGCCTCATGATTTCTTCTTTTACAGCTAAGCTGTATCTGGCTAGGAGGTGGGAAAATGCAGCTGTCCGTGAGTCCGCGAGTGCTCACAAACTACGTTGAAGAAGCAATGCTAGCATTGGCTACGTCTGAGGGTCTCTGCGCTTGCATTTGTTTTCCTTAAAGCTTCATCAGGCATATGGCTAGGGATGATACCCACCGCAACGTGAATCGCTACCCATAAAATCCTTTCAGGTGCTCTTAATGTCCTTTAAGCTAACGTCAACAAACGCAATGTTTGAAGCGCGCATCCGTCAAGTGTGGTGACAGAAATCAAAAGCTACAACATAAGACATTTCGATAGATCCAAGCAGACGATCCATACAACGAGGCCGCACGTTTCAGCTTTGCTCGCTTACCATCTGTGCGGAGTGTTTGAGCGATGATTTTTATCCCCCCCCCCCTCCCCTCTCTTTCTCTCTCTGATCTATATACGCCAAACGCGTTCGTGTTGTGAAACGCGAAGAGTAATAAAACAAGTACAAAATCAGCAAGCTCCTATGTTAGCGAACACTGCCTCATTCTGAGTGTACATCCGTGCTCGAGGATCATTATTTCATGCAAATTAGCCTCCGCAAGCACACAACGTAGGTCAACATTTCTCACCGTCCCACTGACTTCTTCAGTGGACCGAAGTTCCGTTGTTCTTCAAAGCGAGTGTCAGGCCGGACACACCAATAAAAGCACAATAATATTTTTTTTTTTCGCAAGCATTCATGAAAGGTAACAGGTGCGTCTATGCGTCAGGGAACTCTGCGTGTCGGTGAGAAACGGCGTTCGGAACAAAGAACCACTTCCACTGCATCATGAAGACGTGGAAGCACTGCGTATCATCACATTTATATCTAGTCCGCAACTTCCTCCGGAACTTGGCTCGTCTAATAAAGAAGTGGCCAGCAGCTTCCGGTTCAAAAAGAAGGGTCTTCCGGTTCCGATCCTCCCGCAGAGTCGTTAAACCACAGCGTTTTTTTTATGGACTGGGACAGGCCTGGTCGCCTGTGCTGGCGTTACGTAATTTGTTTGTATGCCTCGTCTCACTAAAACGGTGCACCGCTAACCGACGCCTAGAGCGCATATCTGCTAATGAGTGAGAACTTCAGAAGAGTGGCTTTTTGGGCGAGTTGGTGCGCTGTGTTCGTGTGGTCCTTTCTTTGTCCCTGTTTTTGCGCTAAAGTCTACTATAATGAGTGAGCGCATACGGCTGCTGTCACATGAATAGCGGTCCGTGATAGGCTAGGGCTAGGCACCAACTAGTTGCCTGACGTCATTGGCCAGACTTCATTTTTTGCTTTACAAAAATGGGCACGTACGCTCCGGACATATAACCCTGACTTTCATAGCACTGCACGGTACCATCGACAAAACTTATCATATCTGAGTAAATTTTTTTTTACGTGTTTCACAGCATCAAACACGCGGCGATACTGCTTTTGTGCGCATCAGTGTGCGTGTGAGACAGCGGACCACGTGTGTGCCTGCTCGTGTACAGAGAACGTCGTTTTATTGTCCGACGGCGCAGCGCCCGCGAACTCCACCAATGCGCGTGTGTAAGCCTGACCCCGTATGTGTGACCGATCACAACGACCAGGACATCCGTGTTTCCGAGAAACGTCATTTCCGGTTGCAAAACTCGTCGCTCTGAATGACCTTCCTGTCTCTGCCGCGGGTTTGTCCGCTACGCAAACGGCGTTGCGTTCGACGTCACGTGAGGAACGGCCAGCAACGTTCATTTGCATGAGCTGTACAATTGAATTAAAGGATATAAACTAAACTAACTTCCTGTGGTACTTACAACCCGCATCTAACGAGATTAGACTCAAATTTTGCACCGATGCGCAACATCCTTTTTAGTGGCATGAGCAGCGAGTGACATTCTTGCTTCTCTTACAACTACTTCCGGTGGAGACTTACTTCCGGTTTCTGAATATTCATAAAACGTGTTTGACAAAATTAAACTGGTACAAAATCGATGGCCCTGGTTCAAGTTAAGAGTTATGTTAGATACGTATGATATTGGAGCTAGCATACGTTTACTTAAGGGCCAATAAACTGCCAGAATAATTGATGAGGATTAATTATATGGATTCATTGAAAGAGTAGACGGTTTTCTTGTGAGCAGTTGGGATCTATACGGCCCCTGGCGGGGCAGGTCAGACCCACGCGCTACTTTCTACGTGGACTCTGTGATCCACTTCAGCAGTGCGACGAAACACAAAGTAAACCCAACCAATACGACAGAGAACACGAACACCGACAGGCGTGTGCCCCTGCCAGACACATAAGTTAACATAAGTTAATAACATAAGTTAACGTATATAACATAAGAACATAAGTCAACGACCAGGGTCGCAGCCAGCCCAAGGAATACACCAGGGCACAAACCCACCGAGGTGCGAGTGCATCTACCAGACACAGAAGTGAATGGTTAGGGTAGCCTGCCACTTCTGAGAATGAAGCCGTAGAGAAAGAGTGTCCGACGTGAATGTTCTGCTGTTCCAGAACAATCGGATGGAGCTCGTAACAAGCTGGAAGCTGGGAGTGCGGAGCTCTAAATAAACAAGGTAAATGATTTAAGTGCCTGATTCCGATTACCAGAATGCGAAGCGCACCCTCTTACAGAGCCTTCGAGAACGCGCGAAAGGAACGCTCTAATGTACCGTGGGGTGCCCGCTAATGAACGTTCTAGTAATAGTTTTCATTGTTGTACAATTATGTTGTAGCTTATGTAAGGGCGCTTCAGAAGTAACGACACAGATACGCAAGAATAGACAAAAAAAAAACAACGTTGCCATGCTAGCGCGCTTTAAAAGTGTTGTCTCTTTATCTGCACTGTAGCATAAGCTATAATGGCAAACCAATTAGCCCACCAGCGCGTCTTCAGCAGTTCTATCGTAAAGGGTAGTATACGCTCGCATGTCATAGAACTGCCTATATCTGACAAGTCTGGCAAGTTGGGAAGGTTGGTAAAGACGCATGACTTCGAATGAGTAGCGCATAAGACGCGGAGGCACGAGATCGAGACGTAAACACATCATAGCGCTAGTTCTTCCCACGTCTCTATCTTGTGTCTCCGTTTCATTTGCGCTACTAATTCGAAGTCATAGCTACATCTCTTCACTTATTCATAAATTGGCAAGGGACAATTGCAGCAGCATTTGACGCAGAATTTAGAGACAGCCTGAGCTTCCTGTCGGACCAGATTAGCGGAAGCTCCCTGAGGTGCTAGAAGGTTCGTGAAAAAAAGAACTGGTCACTTGACGGCATCCCGGAAGCTACAAAGGAAGGCCAGTACGGATGTGTGCCGCACAAATCTGTAAGAATTGTAGGCAACGGTTACTAAGAGACTACAAGCGTCACGCCGAGAACCAGAAACACGCGAAACTTGGTGTGACGTCACGATACGCGCTACGAAGTCTGAAGTATTGTTACAAATAGATTCTAATGTAGAGAGCTCGAGATCCCTGACGTAGTAGTAGTAGTAGTAGAAGCAGCAGCAGCAGCAGTAGTAGTAGTAGTAGTAGTAGTAGTAGTAGTAGTAGTAGTAGTAGTAGTAATAATAATAATAATAATAATAATAATAATAATAATAATAATAATAATAAATGTTAATGTTATAACGTGTATCTAAACGTAAATACGCGGTCTCAAGCACTTTCGTCTGTATAGAAAATGCGGCGGCCGCGGCCGGGATTCGATTTCGCGACCTTCGGGAGATCGCTGACATATTCTGTACATTTTGTGAAACCCAGACGTTGCAGCACGTACAAAACTCCGTGTTTCTCTAGAAGCGCAGCTGTTGTAGCTTGCCGTAGTTTGTGCGGTGTCGTCCAGCAGGCCCACGATGCGGCCGAGAGGCTTGGCCTTCCGGTCCCAACGTGGGAGCGGCCCGCTGCGTGTTGAGAAACGCTCTACAGGATCTTAATAAAGTTTGTCATTCCATACCAGAAAAACGTCATCATGAAACGGCACGTGCTCTCTTCGTCCTCTTCTTCTTCATCGTCGTCGTCTTCTTCGCTCACAAAACTTTACAAGCGCCGATTACTCCGGTGCGGGATTCCAGAACTCTGATGTGCGAGATGACGAGTACAGAGAGAGAGAAACAAATAGAGAAAGAGAGACAGAGAAAGAAAGAGAAATAAAGATAGAGAAAGAAAGAAGCTTTGGGGGGGGGGGGGGGGGGGTTCTTCGCGAGGTGAGATTCGAACTCGCGTACACACCATTCCGAAGGCGAGCGTCTTAACCACTCAGCTGTCCAGGCATGCTTATAGAGTACGGCATATCATTGTATCGCTCAGTATGGCAAGGGGGGCAGGAAAGGGAAGTGAGGGAGAGGAGGACAGATGTCAGAGTGAGGGGGAGGGAAATGAGGAGAGGAGACACTTCAACTTCAACTTTAATATTTCGTCTAGTACAGACTAGAAACGTCCTCCGGGGCTAAAAGCTGCTGTCAGCAGCTTGACTGGGCCCAGGAGGCGTTGTGCATGACAGCGCGAGAACAGTAAACATTTTGGTACAAAGCAAATTTCATACTCAGATGCACGATTTACAACAGGATGTTTAACATTCAACGACCGACATTTTTGTACAAATAGCGAAGCAATCAACCAAAACATGATCATTTTATATACATCGTTAGGCATGAATATACCGTGTACATGCTTACATGCTTACGTGTTAACGAAATACATCTTCAATTCCTTGCGAGATAATTTAGTAGCGTGAACATGAGTATTTAGAATTTTTGACAAATTGTGTTTGATGAATTACAACTTATATTCGATGCGAAAACGCGGTACATTCCAAGGTTCAGGGTTTCTTAGATGCACAGGTATGTCATGGTGTTTCAAGGTCGCTACGGATGTAAGAAAATCTCTATATTCCTTCTTTGCAAAATAAAATATTTGTAAAACACGGTATTCGTAGTACCGATCCACCCGAATGATTTCGGATTTTCCTGAGAATGTTTTTGTTGTTGCTCGGGGTTCGATAATTAGCAATGTGCCGGAGAAGTGCCTTTTGTAATGTAATTGCTTTATCTATGTTCGCGTTGTGGTCGCCCATACTCAACTCCGATAATTAACTTGCAAGGTGAATAATGCGTGATAAATATGTAGCTTGCCTTTTATCGGCATGAAAACTCTACAGCGAGATAGTACACCGGCAACTGCAGAAAACTTGTTCCGAAGGTTATTAAAATGAGCAACCCAACTCAAATGGCATGAAAATATAAGTCCAAGGCTTTTATGTTCATTAACCAGTTCTATATTTTTACCTAAGTAAGAACATACTATAGAAAGAAAGAGAAAATAGAAGCAAAGAGAACGAAAGGCAGAAAGAAAAACATAGAGAGAAAGAGAGATAATCAAATAAAGAGAGAGAAAGATATAAAAGAGCGATAGAAAGAGAGAGAAAAAAGCCGGCAGATCCCACGCACTGTGGGAATCGATGTAATGCGAAGCAGCCAGGAAGGAGGAAATCATGCTTTACATAAACTGCATGTCATGTTTTACATGTTAGGACCTGTCATTTATGTTCGTCATACAGTCACGTCACGCAATACCAAATTTTGGCGTATATCAAGCCTAACGAAATGGCCGCGAGCGCGCCATGAGCGTGGCATGCAAGTCATGTCGCACATGACATGTCATGATTTCCATATTACCCCTTGTCATTTACGTTCGTCATACAGTCACGTTACACAATACCAAATTTGGCGTATATCAAGCTAACGAAATGGCCGCGAGCGCGCCATGAGCGTGGCATGCAAGTCGTGTCGCACATGACAAGTCATGATTTCCATATTACCACCTGTCATTTATGTTCGTCATGCAGTCACGTCACTCAGTCCCAAATTTGGCGTATATCAAGCTAACGAAACGGCCGTGAGCGTGCCATGAGCGTGGCGTGCAAGTGATGTCGCACATGACATTTCATGATTTCCATATTACCACTTGTTATTTACGTTCGTCATACAGTCACGTTACACAATACCAAATTTGGTGTATATCAAGCTAACGAAACGGCCGCGAGCGTGCCATGAGCGTGGCAGATGCAAGTCATGTCGCACATGACATTTCATGATTTCCATATTACCACTTGTTATTTACGTTCGTCATACAGTCACGTTACACAATACCAAATTTGGTGTATATCAAGCTAACGAAACGGCCCGCGAGCGCGCCATGAGCGTGGCATGCAAGTCATGTCGCACATAACATGTCATGATTTTCATATTACCCCTTGTTATTTATGCTTCGTCATACAGTCACGTCACACAATACCAAATTTGGTGCATATCAAGCTAACGAAACGGCCGCGAGCGCGCCATGAGCGTGGCATGCAAGTCATGTCGCTCATGACAAGTCATGATTTCCATATTACCACTTGTCATTTATGTTCGTCATACAGTCATGTCACTCAATACCAAATTTGGTGTACCCTCAAGCTAACGAAACGGCCCGCGAGCGCGCCATGAGCGTGGCATGCAAGTCATGTCGCACATGACAAGTCATGACTTCCATATTGCCACTTGTCATTTATGTACGTCATACAGTCATGTCACTCAATACCAAATTTGGTGTATCTCAAGCTAACGAAACGCCCACGTGCGCGCCATGAGCGTGGCATGTAAATCATACTTTTCATCACAAGTTAGTCGTGATTTTCATGATATGACCGGCCAATTATGTTCGTCATACAGTCATGTTATGCCATACGAAATTTGGCATAAATCCCATTAACGATACGGCCAGGAGAGCACAAAGGTCGTAGGCGGCTAGATAGATAGATAGATAGATAGATAGATAGATAGATAGATAGATAGATAGATAGATAGATAGATAGATAGATAGATAGATAGATAGATAGATAGATATGCTCAAGGTCGGCGAAGTTCGCTAAGAAATGCTTCGCATTTAAAATAGAGCGAGAAATACAGCGATCGAGAGAATGAAATGGATGTTAGAGAAACAATGATAGAAAGACCTTGAAAGAGAGAGAATAGAGAGAGAGAGAAAGAAAGAAATAGAATATGAGGGTGAGGGGGAAGGGAACGAACCCAGCATCCGCTGCTGCCTCAGTCTTTACACCACTAATGCGAAGCTGCCCTACTTATTTGTATGCGTCTGTAAAAGCAGTATGTGTTTGTTTGTTTTTTTTTGTTTGTTTTTTTCTGATAACGCATTGAACGCTAGGTGAGGCGAAATGCTAGAGGCCCGGGTATTGTGCGATGTCAGTGCACGTTACAGAACCACCAGATGGCATAAGCGTGCGCAGGGTTTCCCTTCGGGGGGGGGGGGGGGGGCGAAGGTTCGTCCCAGCGCCCCCCCTCACTATTATGTCAATGTATCGGGCTGACTTCGCGCCCCCCCTCTCGCCCCCCACCTCCCTATTACGTCAATGTATGGGGCTGGCTTTACGCCCCCCCCCCTCCCCCCTGTGCGCACGCCTATGCCAGATGGTCAAACTTTCCGGAGCCCTTCACTACGGCGTCTCTCATAATCATATCGCCGTTTTAGGACGTAAAATCCTCGATATAAATTATTATTGAAAGCTAGGTGATCTCGACACGTCATTCATTCTGATATGCACATATATTAAAAAACGAAAGCGAGTAATCTACAAAAATGTGCGAAAGCTGATTGTTTCGATTTTGATGTAATTATCTACGAGCGTTCGCTCGACGCGTTGCATGTCACGAGGATATATTGGCGTACACCTTCGTTTTTGTGATCTGTTCTATATTGCTAATTAAATCGCGTATTTCTATTGTTCACTTATCAGCGCAAATTTCGCTCTTTGGTTTCCGTTCCGAGACAACAATGCTCTTGCGTTTTTCCTGGTCAAAAAAAAAAAAAAAAGGCAATATTAACGCGATAGCGTTAAGGAGCCCATTTCGCAGAAATTCCGGCGTCGGCGTCACCCTCGTTGGCGTCACCCTCGTCCAAGTAGCAAAACAGTGGCCGTGGTTTATTAAACAACCCTTACTAGCAGCTTGGGCTGGTCACGCTTTTCCTTTTCATTAACTGACCATTTTGGAGAATCCATTAGGCTTAGCGGTCACAAGTTCTGACAATTATCATTAACATATGAGCCAATTCATTGCTACATTAACTTATAGTTTTCAAGCGAAGCTTACATTGACTGACCTGTGAAGCTGGTGATTGTGGTGTTCCAAAAAACCCACGTGGAGGGGAAAAAAATAGAGCATCTCCGCAATATAGTGGCGCCAACACCTGAGGAAAAAAATATAGGTAATAATAATAACTGGGTTTTACGTCCAAAAACCACGATATGATTATGAGGGACGCCGTAACGGAAGGGGGCTGGAAATTTCGACCACCTGGGGTTCGTTAAAACGTGCACTGACATCGCGGAGTACACGAGTGTCTACCATTTAGCCTCCATCGAAATGCAACCGCAGTGACCAGGTTCGAATCCGCGACCTTCGGGTCCAGCAGCCGAGTTCAGCGTTCATCGTAGAAAGAGCGTTTCCACAGTCAACCCGCGACGTTCGCTCTCTCTCGTCACAGGGTGAGCGCTGAGGTGGTGCGCCCTCTCTTGCGCTCAAGCAAATGGACCGTCGTCATGTGGACCGTCACGACAGCAGACGACGATGCACGCCGTCCCGCCGAAACCCTAAGGTGCTTCGCCCCTAAAATTGGGGCAGCTTCCACACTAGTGGTGCGAAGACTGAGGTAGCAACGAAGCTTGCTTGCATTTGAAGCCTCGGACGGGACGGCTTCCAGTTGGCACTCAATCATCATCAATGGATAATCACGGTTCCCTGCCTCTCATTAAGCTGCTTTCAGTGTGTATTTTCACAGGCCAGGTTTTGCTCATTTTGCTGTGCCTTTCTGCTATTGTTGATACGAGCTGTAAATTTACCATGGTGTATGAGCAAGAAAACTGTAGTTGTTAGTCGGCGCCTATGCCCTGTGTTCCTTCTGTCTGTCCTCGTCAAGTGCATGCTGTTTTCGCCTTCGTTATGATGAAACCAACTAGCTCGAGATGTGTTATTCCGGACTTTTTCAACTTTCACGCATTTTTTTCTTATCGCCTGAAAAAAAAAAAAGACATCTCTGTTGCTTTCCTAGCTTTGCGCCACTTCTATGTGGATGAAATGCAAATTCTTTCTGTTCGTAGAACTTCCTCTATAGCTTGAGTATTTTCGTGGTGCGCATTTGCCGAATGGTCGCGTCGTTGGAATAATACGTTGCCTCTGGAGCTTCTACAGGTGTATGTACCTATAGTCTGCTTGTTCTTTTTCTTCAATATTACAGTCCAAATAAAACATGTTTTACAGCAATCACTCGAGTCGTCCTCAATTGTGCATTGATCGTAACGATGCAGTTTTTAGTTTTTGTTAAGCCTGCGATAACTCACGGATGCGATACACAGTTTACTCAGTACTTCAGAAAAGGTTTAGTTATCCTTCAAACAGCGCGGACGTGACTGAACGCTTGCTCCCAACACGGTTCCATGCACACATCTTTTATGCCGATTTTTTTTTCTGCCCGCTGATTCATGAGTGTTTTTTTTTAAATGCCAAACGAGATTCCAGTACACTATTAATCAGGTGCCGCTGAAATTGCTAGATATAGCCAGGAAACCGGACATTTTTCGTGTACTTTTCCTGGATATAGCCAGCATTTAACCAGGACATGATTAAGAGTGTAGCATCAACTGCGTCACTTTAGATGCCATAATAAATTTCTGCGAATGCGGCAATAAATAAAAGGCAACAGAAGCTTTTCAGAAATATTAGTTTTGTTGTAGTAAATAGCATTTTTGGGGAGTACAATCCCAACGTCAAGATCGGGATATCAATTACGTAGCAAAGCGTAGAAAAATTCAGAACTTTTATAGTATAATTGTGACTCGAGATTATAAAAACCATTTCGGCGAAACGGAAACATCTCGGGAAGAATTCTCAAAGGTTTTCGCTTACGAGTGCTGTTTCCTATTCTCTGTCCTTCTTCGGGGATCATTTATCACATACAGATTTTTTTTAATCCCTGGCCCTTCAGCCATCTCTTGACATTCTCCGCACTACGCCATTACAATTCATTAGGCAGCACTTTTAAAACAAAATATTTCAAAACAATGGCTGACTTTCAAAATGTCCTGGTTGCCTACGTCGAGATGGTACTTTCTGGTAATTTATTTATTTATTTATTTATTTATTTATTTATTTATTTATTTATTTATTTATTCAGTATTGCAAATTTCGAGAGTCCAAGCAGCATTTCATGTTCCCTTAGTGGTGACTTCTCTCCCATATACGTGACATTAATGAATTGTTATGCACGAAAACACTGTTATAAAACAGCTGGTGTATTGCAGTGAAGTTCGACAGCTAGCTGAAGAGGCAATGTTGAAACATTCTGGGAATGATCCAAAAATACAATTGGATAACGTCTGCCCTTACGAACAGGATTTTTATTACGACAACTTCTTGGTGACTACAAGCCTGGCCCTTTCGCGGAGCATAAGGCATTCAATAGCTATGAAATGCCAAGTTCTTACCTTAGAATGTCCGGTGTGAGTCACTTGAACATCTAGAGATCCCGCCAACACCGTGTACCAGTTTGAGCCACGGTCGCCTTGGCGGAAAACTGCACAAGAAATGGTGACGCGAGAGGTCAGAGCAGCGGCAGAGGATTACGTCAAATATGAAGTACTCGATAGTTGCTTCTGCCGAAAAATAGCCAACGACGCTTTGTCGTTGGACAAGTTTTGAGAGATTTCCAATTTACCTTACTTCTAAATCACTGACGAAAACTAAGGAAATTGCAGATAGATTTGTAGAAACTGCTTCATTCCTTTGAACTAAGCTAGTATAGGCACTAAGAGGATTAAAAAGATTATTTAGTAATTCAAAGATTATCTCGCAGACTGCACAATAATGATTAGAAGCATCAGAACTATTTAAGGACATACGCTAACACTACATTTATGAACTGCGTCGACTAAAATTTTCATGCTTATCGGCGAAGAATACTCAGCCTTAACTTCAAACCACTCTTTTATTGTGAATACTTCCGCAAAATACATGAAACTCAGGTGATTGCAATTTAAAATGATAATCGTGCCTAGTTGAAGCACCATAATGACCTAAGTTTAACGATTACCCACTATTACTAATTAAAAAAAGCATATTTCACGGTAGCAGGTTCAGGAAACCCTACAATAAGAGCATATATTTTCTGCTGTTACTTGCCTTGAATTATACTCTGACTAAATTATTATAGGGGCACTCAACTCAATGATTGATTTCTACAAAATCTAGTTTGAATTTCTTGTTCTCAATTCCCATCTCTTCTAGCCTCCACAGAACAGGGAAGTCACTCGAAGATATCCTCTGGTTAACTTTCCGGCTTCTTCCTATATCTCTCTCCATAGAGTTGTTCCCAGATAAAATGATTCGTGATAAGTTTCCTTTCGCCGCTACAAATGACAAACTAAAAGGGAATAACAATAAATTCTTTTCATCTCGTTGCTTTTGGCTCCCGCTTTTAACACGAAAGTGTTTAATGCATCAGTCCACCAAGACCTAACTGACGTATTTCCGTCAGAGAAATACGTCAGCAAAATAAAGATGACAAAGAAAAAACCAGAAAAAAAAACGTTTCGTTGATTTGGATGATCTAGCAGTCGAGCCCACGACCGATAGGTACCGGGCACTCTACCCAGCCCGACGCTCATGTATGAGGCTTCGCAAACACGCCTTATATTTCTCCCCAATTTTCCTGTTGGCGGGGGGGTAGCTTCAGCTTTTGGGGGGTAGCTCCAGCTTCGGTATCATCAGCTTTTGGTGAAGAGGGAAGCGGAACGCCTTCCCGCGTTCACAGCTCAAGCTGCGAGCTCTGCACCTAGCGTTCCTGAAGCGCTGTGTGGTATATGCATGTGCGTAGGCGTGCGGTACCAGGGTGTTGGCGGTGCCCTATCACTGGAGAGCGCGCACCTTGGCGTTTCTCTCCTCAAATGACGACGCTTTGTATGAGTGCGTGTCGAGCACCAGTGTTATGTTCCGGTTGATGCCAGCTTTGCGCGGAATTCCACATATGCCGGGTACAGGTATATGTTAACTACTTCAGCTTACCGTAAGGGTTAAATCATGATCTGTCATAGGGATGGAGATGTGTCACTCGGCGTCAGTCTGGGTGCACCAACGTCAAATGCTGCTATTGCTGCCAAAATTAATTGACATTGCAAGCTGTCATATATCAGTGTACAATAAACAATCAGCTGCACTCCTGTAAAGACATGGTTCACTTTCGTGTTATACCGATTTCTATGATGTAGGGATCAACCATGTTTGTCTTCTTGTTCTAGATTTTTTAAAAATTTGCATTGCTTTAACGCACTTCTACGCATACACTCATACACGTGCCCACGGATGAACAAAAAAGAAAGAAAGAGATGGTTGATTCCTCTGTCCTAGGAATTCACATAACACGAAAGTGAAACGCGTCTTTGCAAAAGTAATTCAATATTAATTGTACGTTGATAAATGATAGCTTGCGCAACGTCTGCTGGTGTTTGGTGGCTGTAACACAAGTTTGACGACTAAAGAGAATAATCAAGATTAAACCTTTGCGGTAGCTGGAATAGCTAAACCCGAACACAACGTATCAACGGCATCAACAAGCAGATATTGAACACTAGTACTCGATATGCGCACACGAAAACGCGTCGTCATTCGAAGAGAGAAGCGGCACTTTGTGCTCTCTCCAGTAATTGGGTAACCTACACTTCTGCTCATGCATTCCACTACCACACAGAGCTTCAGGAACGTGAGAGGCAGAGCTCGTAGATTGAGCGTTGAACGCGCGAAGGCGTCCCGCTCCCCGCTGGCGTGTCTCACTGAAACAAAGCACTCACTCAAACTGTATTGAAATGAAATGGAGTGGAAATCAAGGAGCCAGCCTCCGCGGCACGTAGTAGGACGCCTCGTAGCCAGTGTTGAACGAAGCAGCATTGGACATGGAGGCGCTGAGTAGGGAGCCTTCATGTGCGCGCCTCCGTGCCTCACGGAGGCACGCACATGAAGGCTCCCTAGCGCTGAGACTACTGAAGCGCGTCCTGTCGGCGCTCGATAGTATAATGATGCACTACTTCACTTCACCTTTTTCCCGACGGCGACACCGCCCCAGGCAAGTTAACTGTGAAAGGGAGAAGATGTGGAAGATATAAGGCGCGTTTGTAGAGGCTCATGCAAGAGTGTCGGTCGTGCAGTGGTTAAAGAACCCGACTCCCATCGTTACGGAGCGAGAGGACGCGGTTTGAACTCCCAGGTCATCCAAATTAGCGCAAAATTATCTATAATTCTTCTGTTTTTCTTCGTCATCTGCACTTTACTGACATATTTCTATGACGGAAATACGTCAGTGAAGTCTTGGTGGACACCGGCATAAAGCACTTTCCGTGTTAAAAGAAAGTTTTCCGCCATCAGAGCATCCTGAAAATCCCCTTACAAAGTACATGCTAATCTGGAACATCGAGTGCAAGTTCGCCATTTACTCGCTGTCGTTCATTCAGGCCGTACCATAAGTTTCTACAAAGCATCTCTGTTTACCCCACACAAGCCAGAGAATGATGTATGTGAGAATTTGTCACTCTTTTAAACGTATACCCCCCCTCCCCCCCCGTCCCTTCTTTTTTCCAGCCATGCATCGCACTCTACTAGTACGCCAAGAGCCATTGATCGGTCGTCGTCAGGGGCCATTAAGCACGAGAAACGCCTCTTCTCTCAGCGCGAAGGTTGTGAGAAACGAGGCGGTACATGCAACGTCTGTATCAGAAGGAAAGTTGCCGTGCGCCAGGAAAAGCGCTATTAACCGGAACCTCCGCGTGCCACTGATTCGGGGTTCATGAAACACAGACACCGGGCCCCTATAGAGAGATTCTCAACGTATAAACCGGATCATAAAGTGACGCCATAGGGATAGAGCTTTAGTTTTCTCTCACTTGAAAAGGGTAGCTTTTCTCGCGTTCGTTTAGTAACGCCTCAAAGTTCTTAAGCGTCTGACAGAATGCCCGCGGCCTTAAAAGCTTAGCCTGTTTCTAACGCTCATTGTAAAGCGCACAGAATTTCATAATAGCACATTAGAGGGATATGTGGCGCTAATGTACGGTATACTGGGGCTGCAACCTATGTCGCTTCAGCCAGCATGGCAATGACGGGCAGTGCGTAGCCTATGCATCGTTCGTTTCGGACCCATGTGGCTCCGTGTCATGGCGCAATAACAGTTCGCGTTAATAGAAGACAGTAAAATTCATTGAAAACCGTGCTTGTACATATATAAAAAAACGGTACATAGTCGTTTGCGTCCCATTTCTAAGGAGCTTTGCTAATCGGTTGTATTCGTACACGGAACAACTGCTAGTTTTTGCGTGCGACGCCGAAATCTGTGAGTTGTAAATATTTCGCTTAAAACAAAAATATAGCCAGCCCCACTTCGTAGAAGCTGTCGAAACAGCTAAGCTGATGACCCCCCTCCGTAAGGCTATTGCCTTTGTCTAGTACTATCGAACGCAGCAGTGTAGTTTAAGCTCACGTGCGCTTTTTTTTTAACGCGATAGCATTAAAAAGCTCGTTTCGCAGAAATTCCGGTGTCGGCGTCGGCGTTGGTGTCGGCGTCGTTGGTTGTGAGCGGAAAAATCATCATCTTGTCTGTGACCGAAAAATCGAGAAAGATGCTAATAAAAAAATAACAAAAATTACAGCGTCCGAGACAGGATCGAACGCAGGCCGTCTGCGTAGCAAGCAGGTGTTCTACCACAAAGCCACGCCTCTGCTTGGAAATTCAATGAAAATAACTTCCTCTGCTTGGAAATGCAGCGAAAATAACTTTCCTGCTTCGCAAATGCAAGCGTCCTTTATATAGGCGTCGCAATATAACATATAATATCCCACTAATATTGCGTGGTACAAGCGTACATTGCCATCGGGTGTCAGAACATGGGACTATCATAACGATTTCGTGGTTTAAAGCTGGTCACTCATTGCAAAAGGCACACACCTTACTGCGCGTATTCCCTTAACACCACCTTAGTGGGTGCATAGCAAGTATGCACTAAGTGGTTGAAGTACGCACTCGGGACGGGATATTGCTATCGCGTTCAAATCCTAAAGGCGAAGGTTAAGCTTAAGGGTCCCCTAACTTTTGTTCCCTTTTTTCTATCTATCTTTTCATCCCTTAATCCCCTTGCGCCAGTGTAGGATACCAAGCTGCACGCGCGTCTGGTCGATCTTACTGCCTTTCCTTGCTCTTACTCCGCCTCGCCCCCCCCCCCCCCCTTTTTTTTTTTCGGCAAGTCGCTTCCATGTATTCCTCTGTTGTACCATTGCACTTTATTTGACACTATATCTTCAAGCTATGGAGCGACAGTATGCTGATTCGCGGCCACGCTGGAACGCTACTGTAGCATTCTAGTGCGGTCATGGCCTATTCCATCCACTCAGTCGCCCACAACGCGTATTACTACAGTAAAAGCTTGTAAATTCGAGCTCGCTTAGTTCGAACGTACAGTTAATTCGAACTGACATCCTGTCCCGGCACACCCCTTTGTATTTCTATGGGGGAAAACTCACGATAAATCGAACGCGTCGGTATCCACAATGGTTTATTCGAACTGAGCGCGCCTCGTTTTCATCGCTCCTCGCAGAAGTCGGCCCCGAGTGATCATGACGTGTTGCAAAACCAAACCAAACCAAGTTTACTAGAGATGCAAAAAACAAAACAGCAGCGTTTCTTAACAGATTAGAATTCGGACCCTGCGCTGTAACTCTTGGTTAAGCTGCAAACAATGCTCATGGAATCGCGACAGAATTAACCATTGTGGAAACTGACGCGTTCGAATTATAGGGAGTTTTCCGCCATAGAAGTACACAGGGCTGTACCGGGACCAAGGCGCCAGTTCGAATTAACTGTAAGTTCGAATTAACTGAGTTCGAATCAACGACCTTTTAGTGCATCACGTCTTCGCTGGAACGAAAGCAGTGTTGAAAGCGCTGCTGCTGTGCATGACATACCCCCGTTGTAACACAAGGACGGCGAAGGGTCGAATGAACAGCTAATTGCTGCCTGAAAATCAGCCGAAGCGTTCAAGCTTTTTGGAAGGTTCGCCCTTTCCACACACGCGTTGGCTGAGTACTGATATTAGGAGAGAAAGGAAAGTTTATTGAACAAGTGTACACAAACACTGGAGGCACTTATACACTAAAACTTCGAAATGGCGTCAGTAGAACTTATACAAAAGCTAGACGCAATCGAGCAATGAAGTTCGAACAGTCTGTACACCGGCAAGACATCTTTATAAGAGATTGATTTTGTCATACAGGCGCACATCTCTGTCCCAGGACTTATGTGGAAAAACATGAACATTCAAGCTAACTTTGTGACAAATCCTGATATCAGTACTCAGTTAAACACAATATTTTAGATAGGAACGACGAACTGTTTCTTTTTACTAAGCCTAGCATTTGCATTGTGAATGACAATTTTGCGCGAAAAAGGACACACGAAAACGAAAGGAAGACTAGCGCAGACTAACAACTGAAAGTTTATTGTCAGAAAAACACACATATAAAGAAAAGGGCAGACACGTGGTTATGATTACAGGTTGGCGGTTAGATAATCTACCTCAACTTTCTCCCACATGTCTGGGTTTAGTGTCGACGTCGAGGACTTATTTTATTCTCTGGAACATGGCAGTCTACTGAAGTTCGTGCGCGAATGCATACAGGATGATAACGATGAACAAATCTTCCAAAATGAGTGCGGTATATCTGTAGCCTTTTTAGAAATACTAACCATGTATTTGGACTCGACTTTGGTTGCTTGGAAGGCTGATGTGTATAAGCAGATCCGGCGTATGCATAGGTTCCCGGGTTGCGCCCATACTTAGCGAAATTTTCCTGAGCAGGATAGACCGCGACCTTGCAGTAGTGCTAGATGGTTTAGTGTTGAAGGTAATGCGGTATGTGGACGATTATCTTGTCTTCGTTGAGGGGAGTGGAAGTGCCAATGCTAGGGACAAGGTGCTTAAGGTCTTCAAGGAGAAAGGGTGCGGGTTGAGCTTCACTTCCGAAGTTCCTAGGGAAGGGCGCATCCAGCTTTCTCGACTTGAGGATCACGACAGAGCGTGAGCACACCTGCCGGATGTATTCTCCGAAGTCCGTGAAGCCAGTTCTGGATTACAGGTCCGACCACTCAAGTTCGGTCAAGGATGGGATCGCCACGTCTTGTCTGGAGTCCGCTTTGCGTAAGTCATGCCCACATCAAATGAAGGAGGCTTTTTCTAACAAGTCAATCGACTTGAACGGTCCAATTATCCATGCAAATCTTTGGCTTTCCTCTGTGAACGATTATTGAGGAAGTTGAAACGTGAAGGTAGTGGTGGTGCAATGACGGAGGCTCATGTTATGATAGCATTTGCATTAGCAATGCAGAACCACTTAAATTTCAAAGGGACTCCAGCTGGCGCGGCTCTGTCATAGAGGCGAAGAGAAAGCACGATGCAGTTCCGTGGGTGGCATTAAACTGTTTTATAGCGAAACCTTTACTGGCCTAGCCGAGCGAGTTTAGCTGTGTATCTTCCTGTAGCCTTGAAACGAGAGAGAATTAAATTTATTGGGTGCTGTCTTGTGGGGAAAAAGGTTCCCACCTAGACGGCGGCCGGTAGCCCTTGGGTCCTGGCGGCGTTTTCGGCCAGCTGAACGGCCCAGAGTTGCTCTTCCGGATCCGAGCTAAGCAGTACGGCTGCGCACTGCTCATCATTAACTATTTCGCGGCCCTGTCGAGACACCTGAGGGCAAGCCCACGGAATGCGTCTCAGATCCGCCCGTTCCCTGCATTTCGACTGGCATTTGCCATCGCATTGGTCTGGGTAATGACGGATGTATACGCCGCCGGATTCGTATAAGTGTTGGTTTGGAGAAGGCGCCAGACCATCGTCTGTGGATGATTGAGTCTCAGGTGGGCAGGGGGATACCGAGCCCTCACCAATCTATAACACCTGGTGATTTCATTGTAACTAACCATGCGCTCATCTCTCATCTCTGGCTGAGGCTGCTCGCTGGCTCGGTGTATGAGTTCTCGAGCCACTGTGTGAGCCGCCTCGTTTCCAGAGAGAGATGCATGTGCAGGTGTCAGCTATTTCTACGTGCCTATTGTTTTTGAGGTTGGTTAATATTTTAAACGCCTCCGGCGATATTCGCCCTCTTAGAAAATTTCGCACCGCTGTCTTTGAGTCACTAATTATGTGTTTGGCCGACGTTCAGGCTATTGCCAATGCCATCCCTGATTCCTCTGCAGTTTCCGCGCTGTGCGTTCGGAGTGATCCTCTTGGCTTCTACCTTACCCTCTCCATTTACGACAGCTATAGCCATTCTTCGTGCATGTGGATATTTCGCAGCGTCAACGTAGACCATGTCTTAGATGTTTGCGCAACTAGTTCTGAGGGTCTTTGCCCTCTCTGCACGCCTTCCCGCGTCTTTCTCCGGGTGCATATTTCTGGGAATTGGTGGAACATTTATTCCCTCGCACATTTCTCGCAGGTATATCGACCTTGATTCCCTGTTGCGTTGCATAGCCCATATCGAGGCAGTCAAGTATCCTCCTGCACGTAGGAGTGTGTGCTAGCCTTTCATAGTGGGACGTTTTGTGGGCTGCGATTAAGTCATCGTGGGTGTTGTGTACACCTAATGCAAGTAGCCTTTCCGTGGGTGTATTGAATCGTATTCCAAGTGCTTGTTTGTACACTTTCCTCATCAAGGCTTCAATTTTTGTTTTTTTTTCTTCCATGAAGTCTATTATATAGATAAGGAGCCACACATACTATTCGGCTATGGCGAAAGCCTGTACTAACCTAATTATGTTTGCCTCCTTCATGCCGCTGTGTCGATCAGACGCATTGTTCGTTGCGTCCCTCTTTCTAATGCCTTTATCGTTTCATTATTTCGCCTGTTTCTTGTATACGCATACCTAGCACCCGAATACTCTCAACTGCCGGTGTTTGTTGGCCCCAAGCGTTTCGTCGTATTTCTGGCGAACCGTTGTTGTCTTTGCGGCTGTTTCTATTGGGGCGGTAAATCCAGAGCTGAGACTTTTTCGGAGAGTACTGAAGGCCCCTATTACCCACATAGTCCTCTACTCTGCGTATTGCATCTCGGAGCGTAGCATCCTTGTAGCCATTACTGCCCCCCCGCGACCCACAGCGTATTATCGTCAGCGTAGAAGCTATGATGGAGCCGCCTTGAAGCGAAGAACGGATACCCCGGGACAAGCCGGGTAAAATTTAGTTGTGCTGTTGTAGTTGTGGGCGAGCCTACAGCGAACGTTTTCGTCGGCTCGTCTGTCTACCTCTGCGAATGCCCTTGCTCAGCGTCCGAGGAGAAAACGCAAGGAGTGCGCGCCTCTGAGCAGAGGAGCCCGCGAGCGCGAGCGTCTGTTGATCGTTTTGGGGCCTGGTATTCCGTTTTAAAGCTTTCGCTTGCATAACCGGGTCTATACTCCATCTCTCAAGTACCTTGCAGCACTGCCGAAGCTACGGGGAGTACGTAGGCAGTATCATTTTGCAGCGCATAAGATAGTTCCGGGCATTAACTGTTTCATTACCAAATGCTTCAGCTGTGCTTCTCGCATGACGCGTTGCAGCTATACGTGCCACGTTAGGCCCCTTCGTGCATGCAGCTTGCAATTTCTGAAATAATGCAGATATTACCAGGCTAGTAACCGTAATAACCACACTAACCGCGATGACGTACAGCAACATGGCAGCCCTCATACACCCCAGACCATCCGCTTCCATCTGAATTAGTTCTTCTTACTGGCTCTCAGCCTGGACAGCAAGAAATAAGTGGTATAATCTGCCATCGCTTAGTCTCAGCTAACGCTGAGGGCACAGCATCAGGTATCTCTTCTCGCTATTATTTAAATCGCTCGCTCATTTGTTTTGACGCCGCTAGGAATACCGAGGCGGTGCCTGAGCCGTAAAAGTGGTTCGATGTGAACTGAGCAGATGTCGCCACAACATTAGCGTCGGTCATGCGTTGACGATGCGAAAACACCCTGAATGTCTAAATTGTTTTCTCTGCCAATAATTTGCTGCTCCACCCAAAGAATGGTACGTGATTGCTGCTGAAAGCGCTGAAAGTGCGTCGACCGTGCTGTCAAAAAAGAACTCGGTGAAAACGCGAGTATGAACGCTGTCATAAAAAAAAAAAAAACGCGTTCCTCACAAACGCCAGCTAACACGCCCTGACCATAAAGAAACGGCAAGGTAGTGTTCCCGCAGAGGCTTTGCGTTTTGTATTAACTGCAGGGAGCAAGTTTCGACAAGGTGCCGAGCCTGACGCCAAAGAGACGACGAGCAGACGACGCGACGCGGATGAACACGTCTTGAGGGGGCTTTCGCCTTTCCTGTTGGCTAACAAGCCCCGCAGTTTCCACAGTGCTGCAAGGTACTTCTGAGATGGAGTATAGACCAAGCAGGTTTAAAATAAATTTTTTTTAACCTCCTTGGTCTAGCCGAGCTAAGCCGCAGACACTTTTTTTTTTTTAGGTTGTTATCAACTTTTGATTTCTTGAAGGAGCATGCATTACCTACGTAAAAATTCGCATTGCGATGTAAGGTAACCAACATAGTCGCGGGACGCTCATTCCAAACTTGGCGTTATTAACCTCGAGAAATAATTCATGTATTTACATACCTTCGGCTATTAATATATTTCCCTAGCTATAGCTTGAACAGAATAGCCCTACAAGTAGATCTGGCGTAATGCTCCAACGCTTGAGTTATCAACGCTTGATTTTCATTCCTGGGACATGATAAGGACTTGGTGGTGTAGGCCGTCAGAGTTGATGTTTCTGCAGAATTTCCACGAGTGCTTATCAGCGCTGTGATCAAAACGAAGTAATGATAAGCGTTTACTGGCATGGTTAGATTTTGCCAAGATATTGAGGACGCGCTCGAAGCCGGCATGTAAGCATACGATTTCAGGTATGGTTTCGTAACTTCACGGCGTCAACTTGGGACATTGGCGCTAATGTCATTTGGGTCCGCGAAAGGACTTACACTTGTCAGACCGTGCAATAGCAAGCGTAAGTACCCCGTAAATGCATACAGGCCTGACTGTCGTATTGAGAGTGGAGACACCGGAGTAAAGGCTGTCAGGGTTGGCTCATCGAGAGGGGCATTTGATGCGTTATTACGCTAGTGACAGCTTGCGGCAGCGTCTGTGTGAAAGGCCGAGATAATAGGGCAGAGGTCTCAGACACGCGGCCCGCGAACCTCTCGCTTGCGGCCCGCTGCCCGCACATGACTGTCTTCACCCCGCATTTTTTTCGTTTTCTCAAGAAGTATGTTCATGAGTTTCACATACATCAATGGGCTAGAGTATTGTCTTCATGAGGCACCCCATGTAGTCACCATGAGTTGAAACGTAACCAAACAAAAACAACATTTCAGAATTTGGGTCCAGATTTTAGTAATTTTGGAGATCGGTATTGACACGTTGTTGGGATCCTGGCGTCAAACCTACTTCAGAAATTACCCGTATATGAGACATGGTAAATGCTTTGTAGTAAGTACTCCCCCCCCCCTTCCGCTTTCACCTACTTCACTGCCCCCGGTCCCATGCGGGGCTGAAATTGCGTGACTGCTGCCTCCTGCCTAAGGTGAGTTTCAGACCCCTGAGTTTCATAGCAAGGCCGTTTACTTTTTATGACGCTGTAAGAGTTGATGCAATTAAGTGCGATAGGCCAATGAGAATTGGAGATTGCGTACATCGATTAAAGATAATAGTAAAGAAAGCAGGAATAAATTGTGTTAACGTAAGCTACATTCACTACTAAGCCTGTCAGGTTAGAGCAAATGCCGACAAAATCCCGCAGCCGATTTCGAGTGAGGAACGTTACATAAAACACACACGTCACCGTTACTCTCGTGTGAATGGGGCGAGAATAATAAGGAAATCCATTGGCATGCTGTGCTTCTGGCAAGCATCATCAAAGGATTCTGCGAAGCTGCCATACAGACAAGCACGCAGCGGTAAAAGACTCGTAGCAACGTGAAATGAAGGGACTGCGCGCGATTATCAAAGGACGCATCAAAGGGACCGGCAATTGGCTAGAACGTGTGATTTGGATCATAGTGGGAACTGAAAGGCCATGAATTATAGTGACAGATTCAAGAATGCTTTTCGCGATTTGAGTAGGATTACATCCTAAAAGTACGTTTAAAAGCGACAAAAAAACCGCTATCTCGCGAAGCCAAGCGTAAGAGCCTTGATCCTGTAGTATGGATTCGTTCCGTTTACTGTACGTAGTCTTATGATTTTGCGCGAAACATACAGTGCTAAAATTACAGCATGTATATTACTATCCATCTCTGTTCTAGTCTGGACTGATGGGAAAAGGAGTTACGCTGAGAAGCGGCGCTGCCTTCGTGGCAACTAGTGGAACATGTCGAAGCCACGGTGCATGCGCGTGGAGTGCACGCATGCGCAGCAAACCACAGCGCACAAACACGAACCGCTGCCGTGCTCACCGCCCATTGTTTGTAGCTTGTATTATGTGCGCGACTTCACATTCACCACAGATCGAAAAAATTATGATTATAAATATTTCGCGGCGTTTTCCGCATTGCCATTTCCGTGATTAAACGCTCTGACTGGTAAGCTTTCCCTTGCAGTAAAGAAAACATGTACCATAAAAAATTACACCATCTCCCGCTAAAGGGGACCATGAGGTGATGCGAAGCAGCACGGGGGGGTCCACACCGCGTTTGCATCGGTTTGACTAGGTGTTTCCGTTAATGTTGCGTATTTAGTGTTATTGTTTGTGTTGTGTTTATGTTCTCACGTTCTTAACGTAGACACCTAGTGTCTACGCTAACATTGCGTGGCGCAGCCGGCGTAGTGACTGAGCGTGTGTACGACCTAACGTATGGAGCCTCCTTTTATCTAAACGAGGAGGGGGGGTTGTGGGGGGAGAGGGAGGTTGGTCACGGCGCAGCCACAGATGCTAGCTGGTGTGTGGAGAGGAGGCGTGTGGAGCGGGTTTGCGCATGCGCAGTAAGGGTGGTCACGCCGCACACCACCGGATTGAACTCCACCATAAGCTGCTTCGCATCTAAAATTGATTACGGGTCCTTTTAAGAAAGGAGAGTTGAGGTGACATTGCACTCAGTAAAGGTGGAGGGTAAAGGAAGATGTTTTGCACACGACACAGGTGTCACAGATAACTTCAAACCGGTAGCCGATTACGCAACCTTACAACCAAACTGAAATATCTACGGAAAGTCCCTTTAGAAGTTAGCGTATGCTCCTTTAAAGTTTTCCATTTGAGCAGCACGCGTCTCTTCAACACAATATGTGACGTCTTGTCTTGTCTTCTCTTCAAGCACCAACGCATGTGCCACGACGACGCAATGTGAGTCGTGGCACATGCGTTGGTGCTTGACGTCTGTGTGCTTCCTTCATTTATCATGAACTAGTCGCGAGTAGAGGGGGTTCGCCCAAATTCTGTGACGCATACGTGTCTGCTCCCTAACAAACGGAATGTTCTAACCTCGCTGTAAAAATAGGCGATCTGTCGGGGATTGACCCGAGTCTAAACTCGTGCACGGCAACGGCAGCAGGCTCTCACAATGTACACTACCACCTTGCACAAATGCTTGCGTATGACATAACAACACTATCTCTGTGGAAAATCGAGCGCTTTAGCTGTAGGCACAGTAACACCTTTGTCCTCTGCATAAATGCATCCTCTGAATTAAACATACAAGCGACACACAAGTACGCTCCGGAAAAAAAAAAAAGAAAAAAAAAACCGCCAGACAGGAATGTGGTGAGCTAGCTTCGTCGATTACGCGCCCGACTTGCAACTGCGCATTGCCGCGAATTGAATGGATTCAACTCGCAGTAGTGGCGGAAGGCAAAACACATGTCCTTCGTCGTGTGATGAAGAGGAGGACGTCGAGGTTATCTCGCAAAAACCGTGACCCCACGGGACAGTGACTATGGTGCACCGTATACACATCAGGCGCAGACAAGAACAAACCCAACCCTAAGCTTGTAATGTGTTCGTGCCGCGGTAAAAAAAAAGCAAAAAAAGAAAAGTCCACTCGTTAAGCTTCACCCATATTTAACTTTTAGGAAAATCTGGTAGGAAACCAAGCGCCGTCACGCTGGCCCCGATGTGAGCGCTGCCGGCCGCCTTCGACTGCTAGTAAATAGCTGAAAACTGGGCAGCGTTCTTTATTGTCGTCAATGTCATCAATGTGTTTGCTTTATAGTTAGGCCATTATTTCAGTGATGACACACTGCGCTGGAAATGGTCGATATGATAACATTAAATACGGTGTCTAGCTTTAAGAGAGAGAGAGAGAAATAGATAAAGGAAAAGACAGGGAGGTTAACCTGGTAGAAGAACCGGTTTGCTACCCTGTACAGGGGGGCGGGGAAAGAGGGATCGGAAAGAGGATAGAGGGAGAGAGAAAAAAAATTAAAAAAAAGGATGCCCACATATGCACACACATGTAGGATGTTCTGATTAGAGTCGTTCGGAGAGACCGGTTGAACGCAGAAATCGCAGAAGCGCCTTCACAGCCTTCTTATGCGACGTTGAGTCCTGTCTGTGGCACAGGATTCTGACTTCCGAAATAGTCTGGTCATCCAGTTGATCGAGTGCCTTGCACAAAGACTGTCTCTGCAAACGGTATTGCGGGCATTCGCACAGAATATGCTGAATAGTTTCGTCACTGCCGCAATGGTCACAGGCTGCGGTGTCGGCCATTCCTATGCGGAACGCGTACGCATTGGTAAATGCGACACCCAACCATAACCTGCACAGTATGGTGGCGTCACCTCGGCGAAGTCCTGGAGGAACTTGAAGACTCAGCGTTGGGTCTAGTGTATATAATCGTGCGTGCCTTGAAGTGTGGCTCGTTCCACTGTGATATGGTGCGTCGGCGAGCAAGCATAAAAACATTGCTCAGTAGAAGGTGGAGGCTCTAAGAGGTGAATTTTCCTGAACAGGGGCGGTAACTGGAGCCGACGTTTACGATTAGTGGTCGTGTCTTTAAGGGCAGCAACAGTTGCTCTCCCTTAAAGAAGACAACACTTGCCGAAACATTGCCTCCAGCAGAACCCTGTTCAAGAAGATGCACCTCTTAAATATATCGCGTATTTTAAAGGAAGAATGAAAGTAATAGATGTTATAAAAAGTGAAGCAAGAATTTACGAATGACGTCTTCTGAGAACATGTGGGAATTCCTCCGTGGCCCTTGTTACTGTGTCCGAGTGAGAAAGCTCTCAGAGGAAAAATCTCCGAAGTGGAAGAAAAATTACTCCCCTTTGACAAGATTCACTATTCTAAACTGTTTTTCTACTAATATTAGAAACGACGGCGGAATAAGCAACGTATGGTGAGTCGTCTCAGCAACGCCAAGGAAACAGCATATAGCGAGCCAGACGCGTGGGACGATAAAATCTTACAGCACGCATTTGAAAATGATATTTGAGTGAGAGGCCTAAATTTTTCAAATTGGCAAGATATTTTTGTGCCCTTTCAGACATTGATCGCTTACTCAAAGAAAAAAAATTATTTGGGAGAGAGAGAGAGAGAGAGGGGGGGGGGGGGGGGGGCTCGTTAGCAAGTATGAGTTGTCATACAATATCAATCATTGAATTTACAAGCTATCGTAGAGTAAATAAGAGGTACTGAGGAGGAACAGAAGAGGATAGCAGAATTTAACCAAACGGCACAATGAATGAATGAATGAATGAATGAATGAATGAATGAATGAATGAATGTGCAGAAAGAGACGACGTTACGTCAGTTAGTGACTGAAGCATCGTCACGAGTCCAAGACCTTGAAGAAACAGGCGACAACAGATAGCGCTATAATCTGCGATGTGTCTAAAGCTAGTTTCCTGTCGGCTATTAGGCTACACGTATGTTTGTTACCAGTGATCATTGCACGTAGGATAATTATGACCCAAAGCAATTAGCATGCCAGGCGATCAGCCATGCAGGATGCACATTCACGTTCAATGTTAAAAGGGTCCAGAACCAATTCTCCAATCTACCATCGGATGACCTCATAACGGAGTTTATTTGCCACACGAATAGATTGCCGCAAAAATTTCTCCGAGCGGCAGGCGTTCTCTCTCTTCTTTCGTCTCGGCTAGCGCGCTGGAAGTTACATAGGGAGGGATGGCACATCATGACCTTGAGCGCGCGTGATAGAACGCCATCGCTCTTCGCCGTTCTAATTCCTAGGCGCGCTAGTGTGGCTGCTGTGTAATGTAGCAAAATTTATTCCTCCGAGTGGTCAATTTTGAATGGTCTAATACAAACAGCACTGCACGAGATTGATCTGGAAAGGCTCGAATGCCATTACTTCCATTGTACCAGTAGGCTTAGTCTGCTGCAACGTCAGTGAGGCCAAATGCATCGAGAACGCATCGCCTTTTTTACAGTATCATTGATGAATTAACCGTGAATTATTATAAGGTTGTAGGCGTATGCTGTACATGATCTGCCGTTTTGAAACGATTCCTTAGTGTGCTGATCGAATCGTTGAAGCCCTTTATCGCAAACACTACCAATTATGCAAGTTTCCTCCAGTTGGTTACCGAATATGCGCAAGAATGAACCCGTTCTAACTTGCTATATGCTTATATATTTTACGTTATAGACCTTAACCAAACTGAACTTTTTACTAAGCTGAAGCATATATCGAAAAAAATTACACCATCTCCCGCTAAAGGGAACCATGTGTAGATGTGAAGCAGCGGGCGCGAACGCTTACACTGGCGGCGGCGTTGACGCTGGCGCTCATCGCAGCGTTGCGCAGGAGAGAAAACTGGGGAGGCGCAAATCAGGCAGTGATGGAGCAGTGTTTCCTACTGGAACATGCCAATCGCTGCTAATGGGCAATGAGAGACAGAAGACTCCGACTGGACACACAGACCCACACTCCGCTTTTAGTTAACGCGCACGCTGCGAATTTTTATTGTTCAACAACGCACAGGAGAAATCTCCCACCGGCACCACCATGGGGGGTCAAGATCCATTGCCATATATACGGGGTGGCCAGTGAACGGTTGTGCCGCGCGAGCAGTCGGTTTTTTCAACCAAAAAACTCGCTAGCAGACGCTGTCGGCGTCGCGAGGCGAGAGAGGGGGGGGAGCGTAGGAGAGGAGAGAGAGGGGGGGTGACACGCATGCGCAGTGGGAGTGTGAACGCCGTGGGCAGGGATGCGTAGAGGAGAGAGGGGGGGGAGCGTAGGAGAGGAGAGAGAGGGGGGGACGCGCATGCGCAGTGGGAGTGTAGACGCTCCCACTGCGCATGCGCGTCCGTCCATCCAGCTCTCCTCTAGGCAGGGATGCCTAGAGGAGAGAGGGGGGAGTGTAAGAGAGGAGAGAGGAGGGGAGGCGCATGCGCAGTGAGGGTGTGGTTGCCGCGGGGAGGGATGCCTAGAGGAGAGAGAGGGGGGAGAGGAGGTTTTTTATTTTTATTTTTTTAAAGGGTTTGCGCATGCGTAGTAAGGGTGGGCACGCGGCACACCACCACCACCGGATTAAGCTTCGCCATAAGATGCTTCACATCTAAAAAAAATGCCCCCCACCTCCCCGAAGGGAAATCGTGAGGAAATGCGAATGCATTTCGCGCGCGCTTCACTCCATTTATATATGGTGGTTGTGGTTCGAAGAAGGAAAAGGCGCCTAATTTCTGCAGCCCGGTCGGGAGCACGGCGCAGCGCGTTTTTTTTTTTGTTGTTGTTTATTTTATTTTTATTTTTTTATTTTTTAATTTATTTTTTATTTTTTAATTTTTTTTTCCTTTTTTTCTTTTTTTTTATTTTTTTGTTATTTTTTTTTTCATATATAGCTGCGCCGAGATCCCGCGATGCGAGCGCCCTCGCGCCCTTGAAATGCATTCGCATTTAAAACTGGGGATGCGTAAAGCACGCAGCGATGGAGCGGTGTTTCCTACTGGAACATGCCAATCGCTGCTAATGTGCAATGAGAGACAGAAGACTCCGACTGGACACAGAGACTCGCAGTCCGCTTTTAGTTAACGCGCACGCTGCGAATTTTTATTGTTCAACAACGCACAGGAGAAATCTCCCACCGGCACCACCTTGGAGGTCAAGATCCATTGCCATATATACGCGGTTGGCCAGTGAACGGTTGTGCAGCGCGAGCAGTCGGTTTTTTCAACCAAGAAACTCGCTAGCAGACGCTGCCTGTGTCGGCGTCGCGAGGCGAGAGAGGGGGGGTAGCGTAGGAGAGGAGAGAGAGGGGGGGGCGCGCATGCGCAGTGGGAGTGTGGACGCTGCGGGCAGAGATGCCTAGAGAAGAGAGGGGGGGGAGCGTAGGAGAGGAGAGAGAGGTGGGACGTGCATGCGCAATGGGAGTGTGGACGCCGTGGGCAGGTACGCCTAGAGGAAAGAGGGGGGAGCGTAGCAGCGGAGAGAGGAGGGGAGGCGCATGCGCAGTGAGGGTGTGGTTGCCGCGGGGAGGGATGCCCAGAGGAGGGAGAGAGGATGTTTTTTTATTTTTATTTTTTTAAAGGGTTTGCGCATGCGCAGTAAGGGTGGTCACGCCGCCCGCCACCACCACCGGATTAAGCTTCGCCATAAGATGCTTCACATCTAACACCTGCCGGCGCTTACCTCCTCAACCTATCCTCCTCCTCCGCGGACAACGCTGGACAACGCTGGACAACGCCGGACAACGCCGGACAACGCCGGACAACGCCGGACAACGCCGGATGCCTGACATAGCCCGACTAGGAAATGCATTCGCATTTAAAATATGCTATTGCTTTGACATCATATTTACAAACAGTTTGTGCGACCTTTAGTTGTGTAGATATGAACATCTTAATTCGGCGTGCCGCACAGATTGGCTCGCGTCAATACGAAACCTCAGAGTTCATCCGAAATACTGCGCATCGACGACTGTCGAGCTCACGGGAATCAAAGCGTGAACCTTGCGGGGTAGCCATCCGAAAATAATGCTTAATGTTTTTTTTTCTTTTTTCGACAAGCTGCGCTTGTCTGTGTTATGGCCTAGGTACCGATAGACCCTCTTACAGCGACACCAGCAAGATATCGAACAATGTCCCGGCTACGAGGACTTCGCGGTGTGACGTGTGCCGCAAACGAGACACGACGCGTTATATACTCACGCGTGACACCCCTGTCGAGGTCTTCGTAGTATCCGTAGAAGCACAGTTGCTGCAATAGCACCGGGTGCAGCCGGTGGAAGGCCTTGATACTGCGCAACCGGCCGTAGATGGACTCCAAGTCGTCCTCGGTCCGGTCCCCGGGACTGCGTGCAACGCATGTCAAGTGTCAGCGGTGTCAGGGACGCGTCAGGTGCTTGTCAAAGCATATTACAACAAGCCGGACAGAACTACACGTCCGTAAGCCCGATTACAACACGCAGTGCGCTTACATTTACAGCTACATGTCGCACTGCATGATGTCAAACGCTAGCATTTGCCGCATTTTCTCGCACTTTACCGACACAGCGTTTTCAGAATCAAGCTATTCACATCTTGTCATCAAATCCCTACACGCTCACAGGAGCGCTTTCAATGCGCCAGAAACATTAAATACTACCTGTACTCTGTGATGATGCAAACTTGGGATGTTACCTTTACATATCGGTTAATAAAATTTCAGAGCGCAGCTTTAAGAGCCCGTTCCCGGGCTTCGCGCCGTCCCCTGGCGCAACCTTGCAAACGCAGAGCGCAGCGGAGATTTAATGCATCGAGAGAACACTTTCTGAGCAAGCTGAGTGAGTGAGTGAGTAAGTATGAACTTTATTGTGATCCTGAGGAGACAGAAAGCGGTGCCGAAGGCCCCGCCAATCAATCCGGCGGCTCCACCCAGGCCGAGGCCGGTAGACAGAGTCCTTCGGCGACGGCCCGGGCCCTCTGGACAGCCTTGAGCTGACCGATGAGCTCTGTGCTTCCAAGCGCTGAGTCCCAGGGGGGACTGGTAAGAAAAGTCTGTGCCCGCGTTGGCAGGGCACAGCTGAAGGATTTTACTGTGATGCAGTAAGGGCCAATAATGGCGCTAGATGTGAAACAAACTAGGAGCATTGTACACACCAGTAAAATTTCGAATTTGCGAAAGTTCAACGCCAAACGCGACATATACTTGTCGCGTTTTGGTGGTCGTGCGACGTGGCTACCGTTGTTGACCGACCGAAATGCAATTGTTTCACCCTACTTGTCTGTCATTAATTGCTCGTTTGTAGCCTGCTAGGGTGACAAATAGTGCAATCGGACCGATGACAACTGTGTCTTCGAGTATGTATACCTGTCATTTGTACAATGGTTGTTACCTCACACGGTCGCGGCCACGTGAACCATTGTTATGAGTACCCAAGGAGGTTAAAAGAGAAAATTTGAGTACCCAATAAGATTCCCTGTGTTCGATAGGTAGGGTATAGAAGAGAACACATAGTGCTATAAATTGTTCACCCCTTGTTCTAAACATACATTGTAGGTTCCTGTTATATTTTTCCGAACGGCTTACAGTTTTCATAGTAGCACATAAGTATAAGTTTAGCTTTCGTTTCTACAACTATTAACAAGATAGCACATGCAGACAAGGGTCCCATAGTCACAGACTGCACGTGGATTATTCCTTAATTACTATAAAAAAACGAAATATAGAGCATAAGAAAACGGAATAAGCAAAAATAAGCGAGACACTGGACGGTCTTGAAGAGCAACGAAAAAATTCCGGCAGACCCCGCGCATTGTGGGAGTCGATTTGATGCGAATCCGTCAGCGAGTAGCAGACCATGCCCGATTTTTCGCGACGTCGTCCCGTAAATTGAGTAGGGCGCATGTTGTGTGCTCACCAGGAAGGAAGGAATACAAAAGGGACAAGGCAGGGAGGTTAACCAACCAGCAGTTCGGTTGGCTACCCTACGCCGGGGGAAAAGGGAAAGAGGAGGCGCTCCGAGTACACTGGCGTGTAAAGGATAGCTCATGTTCCAACGTAACGGCGGCACTCACATTAGAGCGGAGACGTCACTTTCGTCGCCCCAAAGTGCCCGCTACGGGGCGATGGTGGGCATATCATAGGTGTCGGTCGTAAGCGTATTCGCGCTACGTTTGACTATAGCCTCAGGAGTCATGCATATGTAATGACTGCTACGACGATATAAGAGTGGATAGCCGACAATGCCACCCCAACTGGCGTCGTCCTGACGTGGCGCTTGTGCTACAGGGTCGTTTTACGAAACAGTTTGAAGAACTGAAGTGGCTCTGCGTTAGAATACTTTGACTGCCATGCAGAATGTCTGGGTTCGATTCCGGCTCCAGTGATGACTTTTATTCTTTGCTTCCATCGGGATATTTAACACATCAACAGCACCACCGACCCCTGCACCACATTTTTTGTGACAGCCGGCTCCTTCACACTGTCGGGTTAAGATTCCCAAAGTCTGGGTTGACATAGACTGATAATCACCTGTGGCGCATACCCATACCCCATGGGCCACAGTGTGAGGGTAGGTGCCACATGTGATTGGTGGAAAAGGATGTCATGACATATGTGGCAGGGGAGTACGTCATTCATGCATGCATGTCATGGCTTGCGAATCGTGTTCGTCACACATTCACGTCCTCTCATGTCAATTTTGGTATGTAACCAAGCTGAGGGTACGACCCTGAGAGCTCTAAGACGTAGGCGGATAGATAGATAGATAGATAGATAGATAGATAGATAGATAGATAGATAGATAGATAGATAGATAGATAGATAGATAGATAGATAGATAGATAGATAGATAGATAGGAATGGTCAAAGTGCCTTCAGCTCGCTAAGAAATGCTTCGCATTTAACAAGAAAAGTAACATACACAATCATAGCTAATTACAGAGCTACAAGTTATCCTAAATAACATTACGCAAAGTTAATCAGGACAGCAAATAATTATTTGGTACTTAGAGGAGCACAGGGCAGATGGCAATTTAATGGCATATGTTGGACTATTACGAAGTTTAAGCCAGCAAAATGAGGAAGCCATTTTTTCGTAATTAATATGACATAAAGATAACAGGAAATTTCCCTTACCTGCAGACCTTGTGTTATTAGGATTAAGAATCAGATTCAGAATAAATGAATTTGTAAACTTGTTTAGTTGGTTGTTTGAAAAAAAAATATCGCTATATGTTTGTTGAAAAAAATCTGTAACTTGAAGATTGCTTCGGGTACTCTAATTCGTCCAGCAACATTTGTTCTAAACAAAATGCGCACTGAACTCATTTTTTAAGTTCGCGGCCACTCAATAACCTTATCGAGCTGCCGTGGTACGTCATAGGAAGTTAGTGAACTGTGTGCTCTCCCAAATTATTAGCCTCAATACATCGCGATTTTAAAGCACCTAAACAGTTCCGTTCAAATTTAACATTAGGGGACATCGTAGTCGTTAAGGAATAATTTTTGATTAATTGTTCGTCACCGCAAATCTTTAGTTGCAACCCAACCTAGTTCGCATCCAATAATAACTTTAGACACTATGACCCGACCAATACTGCCACTAGTAATGAGGCCAAACATGTGTCAATATATACAGTGGAACGTGATACGTCTGAGATCCGGTGTCCAGTATGATGAAGTTGCCAAAATAGGAACATGCACGGAATGCTGCAATGTTGTTTAACCTAACGTGAATATTTTGTATGCTCAATTATTCCTGTCTTTCTATCTCTTTATCCCTTAATACATTTCTCCCAGCTTACGATAGCAAACCGAATGCGCGTCTGTATGACGTCCCTTCCTTCCTTCCTTCCTTCCTTTGTTTATTTTACAATAACTAAGTGATAATTACCTATGACAACCTTGCCACTATAAATGCAACGAATAAGGCCTCCAGCAAGGCCCAATAGGGCCTTAAGCAATTGTCATCGTGGCATCCTCTTCATTGTAAGTCTTTCTTATGTGCAGTTATATTTGCAATAAGATTTTAAACTGCATACAAGGAATTTGTATTTTTCTTACAAGTTTGTTGTCTGCTACCTAAAATAATACATCTTTATTTATTTCTTTACTCAATATGTTCAAGTATTTGTACAAATGAATCTAAGTGTACTATTGAATCAAACGCTTTACAGAGAAGGCAAGTGCGGTTTGCTAGGTTTCAAAGGCTCAAATAAAAAGAAAGGTAAACTCGACTACTTTTTTATTGATAGAGAATCCGGAGCACGTGAGCTTTATACTTTGAAGTGCGTGGGTTAAATTAAGCATAGGATAAGCGAAAATGTTCTCTTCCTCATTTATTGCGAGTTTAGAGGCGTTGTACCGAATTCTTCTGTAAAGTTATTGCAAAGGGACGAACGTTCGCTAGTGATATATTAATTAACTAAAATGTAAGTGACATTACGAGGAATGTGTACTGAAATAGTGAATTTCGCAGGGCTGGTTACGAGCTTCGGAAATCATTACCGATGTCACGCATTCCTTATATGTTGTAATCTGTTGTAAAATGAGTGCGGTTTGCTTTCCAAGTAACTCCGGAAAGCAGAACGAGGGACGTTCTTTTTGTTTATTCGCAAAAGGAACTGTTGGGTAGATCAATTCGAGCTTTTGTGCAACGTGACGATGACAAAGACGAACTCAAATAGGTGCAGATGGAACACCTAATTCGGTGAACCTGTGCTTCGAAAAACAAATAACTCTCACAGTGCAACGATAGCGTCGATCGCAACCGTCGGGTTCTTGGCTGCTGACCCGAAGGTCGCGGGTTCGATCCCGGCTGCGGCGGCTGCAATTTCGATGGAGGCGTAATTGCTAGAGGCCCGTGTGCAGAGCGATGGCAGTTGTGTGTTAACGAACCCCAGGTGGTCGAAATTTCCGGAGCCCTCCACTACGGCGTCCCCTTGATCATATCATGGTTTTGGAGCGTAAAACACCAGATATTATTACAACCGTCGGTCATCGTATTCTGATGGTTGTTGAAATGTGTTGGTTGTATACACGCAGGATTGAAGGTTTCAGCGTTATCGCTGGTAACCGCGTTTCTTATAGCACAAACTGGACCACTAGCGTCATGCGTGCAGTCTTATCGGAAAAATCTGAGACAGTCAGGAAGGTAAGTACATAAACATTTCAGCGCCGCCTGCGCCTGTAGAAGTAGTTGCACGCGTAACAGCTCCGGCACATAAAATAAGCATACCGGAGTTTCAATACTGGGTAAACCGCGTAGTACATTTTCCCCCTTTTTTATTCCTCTTTTCGAGAAATTTTACTTTTTATTTCGTGCATCACATTAGCAAGCATTTGTTTTTTTTAGTTATCTGTCAAATCTACCCGGTGTTCCTTGATAAAGCCTTAGGCCTATATTACATAACATTTTGATTCCAATTTTAAATCGTTTTTAATGAGTTTTGTATTATCTGGTTTGTGTTATCTGTTTTGTTGCTGCTTTCCATTTTAATTATTTCTTGCTATATGGCCCTGTTTTATTGTTTCCTCACTTCTTTTTTTATCCATTATTATTTAACTTCTATGTTGCCATTATATGCAATTTACCGATATTGTCAAATGACTCATAGGAAGTTCCACTGGACAGTTTTGTAACTTCGGGACCTCCTTCTGTACTAATGATGAATGAATAAGTGAATTGAACGTTTATGCAGTATTACGATGAAACTCAACTTTCAAATGGAATTAACAGCCGATGTGTTGGCAAACTTTCCAGACCTCCAGTTAAAGTCGCAATTTGGATAAGAAGTTGTGATGACGGTGTACCCTTCAAGGCGTTAGACGGCCGTTATTCGTGGTTTTTGCGGGCATCATCAGCTAACTTCACACGACACGGAGCTCGCATTTCGCGCAAGTACGAGTCAGGAATGTTGCGCGGGATGATGCGCCGAAGCTTTAACATTTCCGCCACGATTGGAAGGCTGCGTATTATCACTGAGTCCTTATTTATTCTGCATATTTGTCATACACGACAGGTTTGCGTCACGCTTCTCAACATTCTCGGTGATCTAAACAAGACACGAAGTTTGCGGCTGGGTACATAAGGAGCCCGTTATGGATAATCTGGGCGGGCGAAGTTCGAAGTATGCGGGCGCATTAAAGCGTCTGCAACAGCTGTCGTAGCCAACAATTTAGGAAAAGTTATGCGAGTTTTGCTAGCGGCCTGGTTTCGCCCTGCTGTTAATAATAATTATTTGGGTTTAATGTGTCAAAACCTCAATATGATTACGAGAGACGCCGTAGTGGAGGGCTCCGGAAATTTCGACCACGTGAGATTCTTTAACGTCCACCGAAATGTAGATATACGGGCCTCCAGCATTTTCGCCTCCATCGAAAATGCGGCCGCCACGGCCGGAATTCTAACCCTAACGTTGATGACGCAATGTGCCTAACGCGTTATGAATGTAGTGCAATATGTCTGGGACATTAGGAAAGATCTGCACAAAAATGTGCGTGCATGTGAGTGGAGAAACTGCAAGTTTTAGAAAACTCCTCAGGCAAGTGCGCTTACGCGCCTTTATCCGCGGTATTTCGCATTGTTAGATGAGAACAATATGTCACACTGTACTGTTCTCACGCCGCCCACGTCACACAACATCTACGTCATACCGTATCTTGAAGGTCGTTTTCATTTCTAGCTATTATCCCAAGTTCTCGCCTGATTTCACAGCAGTTTTACCCTGTATATCGAACTGGACAAGGCAGCTTGTTTACATTCGTTTAAAATAAATGGCAGCTGACGCACAGCCGAGGTTTAAAAGACTGCCGCTTAGTCGCTTACCTTGACGGCTGTTGCAGTCATTTATACGTAGGCAAATGTGATTCACGGTAGGCGCTGAAGGAAGGAAGGAACAAGAGGGAAAGGCTCTAAAAATGCTACGGAGGTCTATAGTAACAGCTACGGGAAAGTTATCAAAAGTTTGCTCGCCAGGTAAAATTATGGTGGACAACTGAATAGAGCGATCTAAAAAAAAAAATTCCCCATCTCCCGCTAAAGGGAACCATGTGTGGATGCGAAGCAGCGGGGAGATAATTAGCTTGACCGGAAGGAACGTCACCGCTCTCATTTCACGGCAGTGGTCCGGGCGCTCATCGCGGCGCTGCGCAGGAGAGAGAATGAGGCGCGCGCGCTCCGTCATTTTCATACCGCGGAACTACCGTGGCGCCTCCAGCGGAGTATGCGGCTGTCACACCACCTGTCATTCGCGCCGCTCCGTAGAAGATTTCTAGAGGAAAGGATGGGGGGGGCATAGGAGAGGAGAGAGAGGGGACGTGCATGTGCTGTGGGGGGTGTGGGACATGTGAGCCGCTCCGTAGAGTAGATGATTCCAAGAGGAGAGAGGACGCGCCGCTCCGTAGAGTAGATGATTCCTAGAGTAGAAGAAGGGGGGTGAGCGTAGGAGAGCACGCGCATGCGCTGCTGGACACGGGGGGCCGCTCCGTAGAGTAGACGATTCCTAGAGGAGAGAAAGGGGGGTGAGCTTAGGAGAGAGAGAGAGGGGGGAGGGGACGCGCATGCGGTGTGGTGGTGTGGGAAGGAGGGACGGACTAAGCCCCCCTCCAAACACATGCAAGCAAGATTAAGGAATGGGGTCAACCTGGGCGACAGACACCACCTGCCTAGCCATTGCTAAGCGGCCTCTCTGTGCTCTCGGCCATGACTCAAGGAATGGGGTCAACCTGGGCGACAGACACCACCTGCCTAGCCATTGCTAAGCAGCCTCTCTGTGCTCTCAGCCATGACCCTGATGACTGTGGTAGTGGTTGACGGCCTTCACATTACTACAGTGTTCCGGTTCGCATAAAGGGTGGTTCCCTACTTCATGAAAGTGGCCGGACGCGGGACGCGGGAGGGACGGACAGAGCCCCGAGCATAAGATGCTTCGCATCTAAAAAATTACACCGTCTCCCGCTAAAGGGAACCAAGTGTAGATGTGAAGCAGCGGGCGCTAACGCTTTCACTGGCGGCGGCGTTGACGCTGGCGCTATCGCAGCGTGGCGCAGGAGAGAAAACTGGGGAGGCGCAAAGCACGCCGTGATGGAGCGGTGTTTCCTACTGGAACATGCCAATCGCAGCTAATGGGCAATGAGAGACAGAAGACTCCGACTGGACACAGAGACCCGCAGTCCGCTTTTAGTTAACGCGCACGCTGCGAATTTTTATTGTTCAACAACGCACAGGAGAAATCTCCCACCGGCACCACCTTGCAGGTCAAGATCCAGTGCCTATATATACGGGGTGGCCAGTGAACGGTTGTGCAGCGCGAGCAGTCGGTTTTTCAACCAAAAAACTCGCTAGCAGACGCTGCCTGTGTCGGCGTCGCGAGGCGAGAGAAGGGGGGAGCGTAGGAGAGCAGAGAGAGGGGGGGACGCGCATGCGCAGTGGGGGGTGTGGATGCCGTGGAGAGGGATGCCTAGAGGAGAGAGGGGGGAGCGCAGGAGGGGAGAGAGGGAGGGGACGCGCATGTGCAGTGAGAGTGTGGTCGCCACAGGGAGGGATGCCTAGAGGAGAGAGGGGGGGGAGGGATGCCTAGAGGAGAGAGAGGGCGAGAGGAGGTTTTTTTTATAGGGTTTGCGCATGCGCAGTAAGGGAGGCCACGCGGCACACCGCCACCACCACCACCGGATTAAGCTTCGCCATAAGATGCTTCACATCTAAAAGAAAATGCCGAAGCTTGCTCTAACCTGCGCACGCCTTGAAACAGCGAAACTGGACGATTCTGAAGACTAAGCTGGTTGCTCCTAGGTTGTTTCTAGGCCTTAGCTAGGTGATGCAGGTTGTTTCTAGGTTGCTTCTAGGTCGTTGCTACGCTTTAGCTAGGTTGTTGCTACGTTGATTCACAGCGCAGAGAGGTTCGAGTTAAAAAACCACAGACAGTCACATACACGACACTGGCACGGCGTCGTTGGCGTAGGCATTCCATCGCCTCGGGATCATCTCGCAACCGCCGTTGCCTTTCTCGTTCCCTATAGTATTATTTCGTTGTACGTACTCGGGGTCTTCGGCTCACCGCCGTCGCTTCGCAGCCATTCATTGGGCTAACTGTTGCCGTCTTCCTTTTTAGTTGAAGCTGTGTTTGGTGGGATTGACCTAAGCTTTGTGGCAGATACCCGTTTACAATGATGATATTTTAGATGTGAAGCATCTTATGGCGAAGCTTAAGGTGGTGGTGGTGGCTTAGGTGGTGGTGTGCCGCGTGCCCACCCTTACTGCGCATGCGCAAACCCTTTAAAAAAATAAAAATACCTCCTCTCCCCCTCTTTCTCCTCTAGGCATCCCTCCCCCCCGGCAACCACACCCTCACTGCGCATGCGCCTCCGCTCCTCTCTCCCCCCCTTACACTCCCCCCTCTCCTCTAGGCATCCCTGCCCGCGGCGTCTACACTCCCACTGCGCATGCGCGTCCCCCCCTCTCTCTCCTCTCCTACGCTCCCCCCGTCTCTCCTCTACGCATCCCTGCCCACGGCGTTCACACTCCCCACTGCGCATGCGTGTCACCCTCTCTCTCTCCTCTCCTACGCTCCCCCCATTTCTCGCCTCGCGACGCCGACGCAGGCAACGTCTGCTAGCGAGTTTCTTGGTTGAAAAAACCGCCTGCTCGCGCTGCACAACCGCTCACTGGCCACCCCGTATATATGGCAATGGATCTTGACCTCCAAGGTGGTGCCGGTGGGAGATTTCTCCTGTGCGTTGTTGAACAATAAAAATTCGCAGCGTGCGCATTAACTAAAAGCGGAGTGCGGGTCTCTGTGTCCAGTCGGAGTCTTCTGTCTCTCATTGCCCATTAGCAGCGATTGGCATGCTCCAGTAGGAAACACTGCTCCATCACTGCCTGCTTTGCGCCTCCCCAGTTTTCTCTCCTGCGCAACGCTGCGATGAGCGCCAGCGTCAACGCCGCCGCCAGTGTAAGCGTTAGCGCCCGCTGCTTCACATCTACACATGGTTCCCTTTAGCGGGAGATGGTGTAATTTTTTATGATATGCCGCACAAATTTCTCTGACACATACGCCTTTGTTGGGCTAACTGTTGCCTTCTTCATTTTTAGTAGACCAGTAGTGAGTAGTGGGATTTAGCCAATTTCAGTGGCGATTACCCGTTTATGATGATGTTAGTATTTTGGTACGGGGTGATCAAGGAACAATTTGCTAAACAACTTCGCTGTTAAAATAAACTAGTGCATACTTAGTAGTTCGAGGTGTAAGACAGGCTACTGTGTGGTATCTTCGGAATTGTCTTAGCCATAGCCTCACAAAATATTACAAATATTCATAAAACCAACGCCAAACGTTTTGGGTCACGAAAGAAATAGAGACGAAGCCTCTGCGCTTGCGCGAGACGCGAAGCGCGCGTAATTATTGCTTTAGGCACGCCATATTGCTCAAGTATGACCGGAAGCCTCGCAACATGCCCCAAACGCATTGCGTCAGCCAACATGGCCGCACCTTCTGAGAACATAATGGCTTCCTTAACAAGTAAACAACGAGGGGGGTGAAGCGCGGAAAGTACGACGTGGACTAGGGCGTCTGTCGTTTGTCCGTCCCAGTCCACGTCGTAGTGTTATCGCTCCAGCCCATTCGTTAATTATGCAAGACCAACTATACCCCAAACCACCACCCTACTGAGCAAACACCGATGTAAGTTATCACTTTCTTTTTTTCTTATGCATCTAACGAGAGTTGAATGATAAATCGCTACTGTTTTTATGGTCGGCTGTCGGCTTGAGAGCTCGAAGGCGTGCAGTCGCTGGCATACTCAGTTTAGGACTGCCCTACCTGATGACAGCAAATGTAGTTCCACTCTGAAATCTGCGGCTTATTGCTGCTGAATTTATTCCTTGCAAGTTTTTTTTTCTTTCTTTTTTTTTTTTTTTACAGCAAAGATGTTTATGTACTATAGCCCATTGGTAACTTTGCGAAGAGTTACTTGATGAACAGAAAACCCCTAGCATACATGCGCTACGGAAATTGGGCAAACCACTGCCCACGACTGATCCACTAAAAACGAAGAAAAAAAAGTAAATGAATAACTGATGAAATAAATAAGAAATAGAGCGTAGGCTAAATTTAAAAAAATTCTGCGCCTTTCCTCGAATTATGTATCACCTTACGCAGCTTCCCTAGTCATCCACATTGACAGAGTAGAATGGCTCACGGCTATTTTTAAATATTATTATTGTTAAATTCAGAAAATATGTCGAAGACAACTCCTCTATAAGCGTCGAATTATTATTATGTTTTACATTGATTGCATTTTCTACGGGACCAAAACTTACTGCGTTCGAAACATTTAGGAAATCGTGAGCGCTTGGGAGCTCAGGCACATAAATTCAGGCATTTTAATTGAAGCCACATGGATGCCTGAATTCCACGTGCAAAAGCATTAGCCACACCTCTTGCAATGGCCAATCAACAAACGCAGTGCCTTGGTCCCTTGTATCATATTTATATTTCATACTCGTATTCAGTTTATTTTCATTTATGCAATAAATTACTATAAATTATATACAGACGAAGGTCTTAACGTCAGGTATGGCACCAGGACCCTTGATTATTTGTTATAAAAAATAAAAAAAAGGCTGAGAAATCGCAGTGACCGGCTTTTCTAACGGTGAATTTCATATCGTTTTTGTCCGTTTAGCGTTTCGTTTAAATTAGCTGGCTCTGTTTGGGCTTTGTTGTTATTACAACCTTTACATCACGGAAACCATATTTCCGTGTTGGTTTTCCTTCTGACTTGCAAAGAATGGTTACACTTCGTTTGAGATCCGGTCTGCGCAAGAAATAACCGTTTCCGGTTAACTTCGGTTCCGGTCTAGCAGCCAGACAGAGCTACACGTGTAACTCAGCCCAGTGGTCCATCTACGGGTTAAGTGAACCAGAGACAGAGAGGGAGAGAGAGAGAGACAGATGAGCGCATCGCTTTGCGCACGTCTATTATTCAGATTGCACCCACTCTCCTTAATTACCCGCCGCCATCGAAATCCCTGGACGGAAGTGTCTGGGAAAAGGCCTTGAGATTTAGTGCGCTCTCTGCTGATGACCAGCCGGTAGTGGCGAGTTCTCGTCATGGGCTGCATGCAGAGCCTTCTCTACTTATGAATATGCCGACACGCCCGACGAAAAATCATAATCGGGAAAGTCTTAGCTGGATGATTAACATGTTTATAGGCACCCCCTTTGAAGCAGAAACGCCAGCAGCAAAATCACCTAAAGCCAGTTTTAACGCAATAGCGTTAAAGAGCTCGTTTCGCAGTAATTCCGGCGTCACCGTCGGCGTCGTTGGTTGTGAGCGAAAAATCATCATCTTGTCCGTGACCGAAAAATCAAGAAAGATGCAATTAAAATAAATAGTAAAAATTTTCCGGGTCCGAGCGAGGATCGAAACCGGGCCGTCTGCGTGGCAAGCAGGTGTTCTACCACACAGCCACGCCTCTGCTTAGGAATACAGTAAAAAAATCTTCCTCTGCTTGGAAATGCAGTGAAAATAACTTTCATGCTTCGCAAACGCAAGCGTCCTTTATATAGGCGTCGCAATATAACATGTAATATCCCAGGAATATTACGTGGTACAAGCGTACATTGCCATCGGGCGTCAGAATATGCGACTATCATAACGATTTCGTAGCTTTAAAGCCGGCCACCCATTACAAACGGCACACACCTTACTGCGCGTATTCCCTTCACGCCACGCAGTGGGTTCACAGCAAGTATGCACTAAGTGGTTGAAGTAGGCACTCGGGACAGGATATCGCTATCGCGTTCAACTCTTAAAGGCGAAGATTAAGGGTCCCCCCAAATCTTTATTGTGCTTTTTCTTCTTGAATAAGGTGTTATTTTGTCTATCGCATTCAGACATACTCCCTCTTTTTAATTTATTTATATGTAATGTCTTTATACAAGCCCCTGTTACTGCTACGTATTGTTATCTACGCCTCTAATGAGTTTGGTTCTGTCAACCCTTTCACTAGATTTTTTCTTTTTTCTTTTTTTGTTCCACCACTGTTTTAAACGTGTGTTGCTAACAGGAAAAGTTGACCGCTGAATGTTGCCATTCCCCTCTAAACGACTGTAGTGTTTAGGAAAGATCGACGGACGCTTTCTATGGCTCTCACTGGGTGAACATCCTGGCATTACGCTAAAGTCTTGAATCTGGGAATGGGCTTAAATGTAGGGGACGGAAATGTGAGGAAAGCACATTCATCAACACCACAGACAGAGTTATGCGTACCTTTGGTGCTACTCTGGACACTGTCCAATTCCTCCATGTTGCCAAATTCCGTAATGGTGGCATTTAGAGCCAGTGAGATAGGCCGCGTAGCAGCCACTTGGGTCAATCAGACAAGATTACTGATTTGACAACATGACAGAATTCGGCAGTGTCCTTAATAGCTTTGCTGGCCCTCACTTTTCGTCCTCGTGTTTTAACGCATCCCCACAGTCACCATGCTTCAACACTCGCCCAACTATATCTGCTGAATAACATTACATTTCCTTGTTTCGCAGTTTCCGGACTTTTCTGGACGTATAGTTAGGGGCGGCGCCAGTATTCTAACGCAATAGCGTTAAACAGCTCGTTTCGTAGAAATTCGTAGACGAGTCGGTTCCCTCAGGGTAGCAGGAATGCGTTGTGTTTATGTGATTATGCATTTTGCATATTGTGCTTATGCTTTGTGTTTTGAGCATGTTTGCTCTTTGGGGGGGGGGGGGGGGCGGGAATTTTGGAAGGGAAGGTCGCCCCCCACAACGCCCACCGCTGGCACCGCCCTTGCCGCAGACACATGCCTAGATATGTTACGATATTTACGCTTTGAACTTTATCTCCCGCGGACGCCAGCTTCAGCTGCTCCGAATTACATCCACGCGGAGAGCGGCACGCAAGCGCCCTCTCGCGAGCACTGACAGAAACGCGTTCATTGATTTTCAACGGACGTGCAGGAGGTGGCGCGAACAGTCCACGCGTTAACTAGCGCTGGGTTTATGTGGCATATGGATTCAAGTAGCGTATGCACTCAGGGAACAAGTTCTAAAATGAAGCAGAATAGAACCTCTGTAGAGCAATAATAATAATAATAATAATAATAATAATAATAATAATAATAATAATAATAATAATAATAATAATAATAAAAAAAAAACAACAAAAACAACAAAGATGTTATTGCAATAAGACGGCCAATTGGGCGAGTTTGTATCGGTTGTACGGCTTACACCGTGATCGGTTCGTATAGTGAAGTGTAACTTCATAGTGCATACTTCAGCTCACACTCTGCTGCGGTACAGGCAGGCAGGCAGGCAAAGAACTTTTATTTTGATCCGGAGACGACGCTCACTCCCCCCTTAGGGGGGCGACATCGGCGGGCCGCACCCACGACGGGACGGGGAGATGCATCTCCTCGGCCATGTCATGGGCTCTCTGGATAGCCCTTAGCTGGTCGTCTTTCCTCCTTGCTAGAGAGAAGATATCGCCAGTCCTCCTCCGTAGAGGGAGACCCGGGGCTCTCGCGCAGTGCAGGACATTGCCACAGAAGAGTGGTAAGTTGGGCCAGTTGGTAATGATTCATAATGTAACTGCGCAAAAATGGACGGTAACACAAAAGAAGAGAAGGTTTGTACCTTCTGCGCCTGTTTGTACCTTCTCTTCTTTTGTGTTACCGTCCATTTTTGCGCAGTTACATTATGAATCATTGCCACAGCATGTGTTGTAAAGTGCAACGCGGGTTACCACAGCGAGGGTACGCTGTTGCACTGAGGTATCACAAGATATCATTATTACCATATCATTCTTTTACATTAAGAACATATGCGTGTACACTATAGGAGTTCAGGGGTCAGCCTCCTATCCTCAATAATCTAAATAATCTGCCCCATACCTTTAATCTGTCGGACCTGTCGCGTCACTGTCTAAAGTGCAGAGTTATCATCGTCATTCTCCTCATCATCATCATCTGCCAGACTACGACCCATTGCAGGGCAATGGCCGTGTCTCCCTGGGTTATAGACACGCAGATTTCTGAGGACCATGGCGGCCGGGGAAAAAAACAGCGCAAAATTCTGACAGGACCGCAGACGAAGAAGGGACGACAGAATTTTACGCTGTTTTCTTTTTTTTTTTTCCTGTTACAAGCATGAACCAACTAGGCCAATCTTCTACCCTAGCAGGCTGATGAACCCTGAATTCGCATTCCGAGAAACGTTTACTTCTCAACTATAGCCCCCCAAAAGCCAGGGACAAAGGAAAGGCCGTTGTGAGAAGCAAGTCATCGTTTCAAGTTCTCGGATTCGATCGCAGAAGGAGGGGAGGAAACACTGCGGTGAAACTTGGCTGCGCCAGATGGAGAACCCTCCCTCCGCACGCGTGTTACTACGAGTGGAACCCGATTACTTCAAGTTGTGTTCCCACAGGAAGAAACCAAAAGGGTGACCAGAAACGAAGTTTTCGGTTCCGATCCTGCACCTGCTCTAGTGCTTTCAGTTCCATGTATTATTTTTTTTTACACTTGTAGCTCAACCTTGCATCTTGAACGTTCATTAATCCATAGGGACAAAGAATTCCGCGGCGATCGATTACTCGTTGGTCATACACCGTATGACGTAATATGAGTGCCCAGAAATCTCGGAGAATTCTGTCACGCCTAACTTAGGTGTAGAAATAATTGGGTAAAAGGTAATGGGGGCGACCGCCAAGCTGATCAGCCACAAGCGCACACGGAACCCACTGCGCCTGCCCTACGCGTGCTCAGAGACGGAAGCCCCCTCTTGCGAACAGACACGCAAACGAGTATATTGATTTCTTCGCAAGGAAGACAGATGGCGCCAGTCGGAGAAATAGCGACGACGCACGCGGTTTCGAGAGACAGAGAAAGCTCTTCATTGAAGGCAGAATGCTCAGCCAGTGTATATTCGTCTATTCGGTGTAGAGGTGTGCACGGGCTCCGGGTAGCCCGAAAGCCCTGAGCCCGGCCCGGCCCGCGGGCCGGGCTCGGGTATGCGGACGTCTTCCCATCTCGAGCCCGGGCCGGGCTCGGGCTACTCATCTCGGGCATCGGGTGGGCCGGGCCAGGTGCAAAGCCCGCATCAAACCAAAAATATAGACGTTGTGCCGGAATTGTCTTCTAGCACTTAGCGACACAGATCACCTTTGTGATTACTTATCCATGCAATCATCCTCCTGTCCTGCATCACAGATACTAAACTTCTGGAAGAAGAAGGAGTCTAATTATTCCAAGCTTGCTATGCTTGCGAAAAAAATATTTGCGATTCCGGCTACGAGTGCGAACAGCTAACGGAACTTCAGTTCAACGGGATATGTGATGCAAGAGCGCCGCATTTCACTGAAGTCCGAATCACTGCACAGCTTGTTATTTTTACACCACTTGTAATCTGTGTATACACACTAAGATGTGTCGTTTGCGTATGTTTAACTTTGATATGTTGAATAAAATGCCACATGATGAAAAAAGTGGTATCTTGTCTCCGCAGCAAACTTTCATAGGGTCGGGCCGGACCGGGCCCGGGTTTGTGTTTTTGTATGTCGGGCCGGGCCGGACGGGCTCGAAGCCCTTTAGGGTCGGGCTCGGGCGGGCCTTCGACGCAGTCAGTGGGCCCGGGCCGGGCTCGGGCTTGAAAATTAGGCCCGTGCACAGCTCTAATTCGGTGTTCTGCAGGGAGAGAGGATCAGAGGAATATGTCCTGGAAGCATGTGGGTGAAAGATATGCAAAAAAAAAAAGAAAAGAGAATAAGATGCAGGTCTTGCCATAGCTGTCGTAGGCGATGAATGGACAGTCTCGGCTCAACAATTAATGTAACATATGAAAAACAAAATCAAAAGAATAAAACTATGGAAGAATAAAGTTCTGGTGCCAAGCCCGGAGGAAGAGCACAGCTGGGTGGCCTACCTTGTTTCTCTCTCTGCTTCATTCTCTCTTTCTTTGTTTCTCTTTATTGTTTCTCTTTCTTTCCGTTTCTGTATTGCCCTTTGGTTTTTCTATCTATTCTTCGTGTATGTTTCTTTCTATGTCTTCCTCTATCTTTCTGTGTTTTTTCTGTCTTTCTATTATTTGTGTCTTTATTCCCTTTATTTCTCTCTATTCTTCTCGTTTTCTTTCTATCGCTTTCTTCCTCTCTTTCTCTTTTTTTAATATCTTTTCTTGCCTTTCTCTCTATTTTATTTCTCTCTTTCTTTCTATCGCTTTCATTCCCTCTTTCTCTCGTTCACGCGCTCCACTTCACAGAGAAGACTTTGTTTAACGCTCGCACCTGATGTAATGTTTCTCTCTCTTTCTGTGCTTTTCTCTATCTCTCTGTCTTTCTATCTCTGCTTCTTCATCTCTCTTTCTTTGTTTCTCTCTATTTCTATTTTTTTTCTCTTTCTGTCTTGCTCTCTGCTTTTTCTATCTCTTTTTCGTGTCTGTATCTTTCTATGTGTTTCTCTATCTTCCTGTTTTTATGTCTTCATCCCCTTTATTTCTCTCTATTTTTCTCTTGCTCTTTATGTCTATCACTTTCTACATATCCGTTTCTTTCTTCCTCTCTCTTTCGATCTTTCTTTCTCTTTTTCTATTTTCTCTAGTTTCCAGATGCCATGGTATACATTAGGGTAGCCTTGATGTGAGCTCCCGGTCTATCGCGTATAAAAAATCAGTTATCTTATAGTGAAAAACCAGCTTCCGTGTCTTTCCACGATCACATAAAGCTTTGCTATAGCTGACGCCTCACTCTAAGTAAAAATACTTTTTGATATCTGCTGTATGCATAACTTTTGCGAGCTGCATCATCTTCCTGCTCATTTCTTATAATACCGTAATGTTCTGGAACCCCCCTGCAGTTCTACCACATGTCTAACGTTAGACGCCAGATGGTGTAGATATGCTACGCCACTACGCGGTATAGCAAAGTTAACTCTATTGGTTAACGACGAGAAGTGTGTGAATGTCGGGAATTTACACAAATTGTCATCATGCCGCAAGGAACTGCAGCAAAATTCTTAATAGGGCAGGCGAGAGTTCTCGAATGTCCAGCTCCTGGACTTGTGTCATGTGTGACCCGTAAAAACATTGCCTCTCAGTCATAGGCAATGCTAATGTTAATGAGATATAAGTTTTGGGCAATCATCGGTAACCTAAGGCAATAATGTCCTTATATAGAATATGCCCAGTTCATTCGGCTATACAATCGCCCACGCGAAATAAGTTAGGGGAAGAAGCACAGAAACTAAGTTTCCTGAACTAAAAGAAAACAACAGCGAATTCTGACATTGACAGTGAATTCTGCTACTTTTTCAAGAACTAAATGCTGGTACGTTTTGAGGGAAGAAAATGGGGACAGTGACTGCTTATGTCAGCTGGTTAGTGGTTTTTCGAGTATTCATTAAATTTTGTAGCGCAGTTATTGCCACAGGAGCGGGAAGAAAACAAATGCGCATGCGTAATCGTATCAGCGGGGAACTTAAACACACGCATGCGTGTGCCGTACGCGCACTTATATGAAGAAACGAAAACTCTGTCTTGCAAAAAAAGCTGAGAATAGATCTGTGTATGTGGGCGGTGTGCGAGAAGGAGTGGGCTGGGCGCAAGTTTGATTCACTTAGGGAAAAGCGCTTATTTAAGGATTGGTTGAGTGTAGGAGGCAAGTACGCGAGGAGGAGGCAGAAAGTTAGGTTGGCAGATGATATTAAGATTTTCGGGGAGATAACGTGGCCACAGCAAGCACAGGAACGGGTTAATTGGTAAAACTTGGGAGAGGCATTTGCCCTGCACTGGGCGTAATCAGGATGATGATGATGATGTTCATGATAAAAATAGTTTCGACTGGTAATATTTGCTTTCTTAATTGCCGAATATTTATGCAGGTTGAATAGAAGCATTGTGAGCGAACTGTTGCACGTATGGAGTATTAGGAATGCAGAAATAAAATATGCAGGCTCGTCATTGAGAGTGTGCAGGTGAAAATAACGAGTCATGCGAGGCAATAACCAAAAAGCCATCACATAATAAAAAAAAAATAAGTATTGCAGTAAACCTGAACCCTTTCTGCTGAGCCCAGCAGGCTTGTCATAACTAAAAGAATATGGTAAATAATTAATTGATTAATTGCTTAATTGATTAAAGAAAGAAAGAAGGGAAAAAAAGAACGAAAGGCAAGAAGAAGTATATAATTGAAAATTTGTAGGAGGTGGGAATCCATGAAACGAACATACTGGTAAAACCTCTACGCAGTACAATTTGTGTTGTTGAGAGAATAAGTGTAAGAAAAAAAAAAGAATCTCTTTCATGTTCGTTTAGAATAACCAGACAGATATGAATGCATACAAGTGTGATAGTGGGCATAAATAACTTGAAACAAAACCATGTTTACGCATAGTTCGCACTCATTGGCCCTTAAAACACGTGCCAAAACTTTCGTAGTGCGCGAACTTTCATTTAGGGGCTTTAAAATTCGGAACGCAGGATTCCCGGAGGTACTCGCAAGATTTAAGCTGTGAGTCTCGGAGTTGGTGGAGTTAACGAGGCCTTTTCATGTGACAGATGTTCAGGAGACCCTATAAAAAGTTTGTAAAACGGCTGCTACGTTTGCAAGAGACTAGAGGAGCTTGCGTAAATACGGAAAATGTTTATACGGCATTAAAGGTGCCTGTTGGAGATTCATCTGAGCTGTATGTATGTGAAAAAATATGAGGATCTAGAATACTTCAAATGGGAGGACACTTTTCGTAACAATTTTGCTTGATGTTGGGCAGTGATTTTGAAAGGCCGCATAATGTGCGAAATTCAGCGAGGTATGAAATGCTCTCAAGAACAATTTGCTTAAGCCAGTCGTTCTCAAGTGGGAGTCAGAGGACGCCAGGGGGGTCCGAAAAGCCATTTTTATGGGTCCGCAAAACCCATCATCAAAAAAAAAAAAAAATTACACCATCTCCCGCTAAAGGGAACCATGTGTAGATGTGAAGCAGCGGGCGCTAACGCTTACACTGGCGGTGGCGTTGACGCTGGCGCTATCGCAGCGTTGCGCAGGAGAGAAAACTGAGGAGGCGCAAAGCACGCAGTGATGGAGCGGTGTTTCCTACTGGAACATGCCAATCGCTGCTAATGGGCAATGAGAGACAGAAGACTCCGACTGGACACAGAGACCCGCAGTCGGCTTTTAGTTAACGCGCACGCTGCGAATTTTTATTGCTCAACAACGCACAGGAGAAACCTCCCACCGGCACCACCTTGGAGGTCAAGATCCATTGCCATATATACGGGATGGACAATGAACGGTTGTGCAGCGCGAGCAGTCGGTTTTTTCAACCAAGAAACTCGCTAGCAGACGCTGCCTGCGTCGGCGTCGCGAGGCGAGAGAGGGGGGGGTGGCGTAGGAGAGGAGAGAGAGGGGGGGGGACGCGCATGCGCAGTGGGGGTGTGGACGCTGTGGGCAGGGATGCCTAGAGGAGAGAGGGGGGGAGCGTATTAGAGGAGAGAGAGGGGGGGACGCGCATGCGCAGTGGGAGCGCGGGGAGGGATGCCTAGAGGAGAGAGGGGGGGGAGCGTAGGAGGGGAGAGAGGAGGGGAGGCGCATGCGCAGTGAGGGTGTGGTTGCCGCGGGGAGGGATGCCTAGAGGAGAGAGAGGGGGGAGAGGAGGTTTTTTATTTTTTATTTTTTTTTTGAAAGGTTTGCGCATGCGCAGTAAGGGTGGTCACGCCGGCACACCACCACCACCACCACCACCACCACCGGATTAAGCTTCGCCATAAGATGCTTCACATCTAAAAACGCATTTTTTGGAAGCACGCTATGCCGTGACAACGGCCCCGTCTAATTTTTGGTATGCTTCACCTCACAACAACTTCGCATTGCGGCGGAACTGACTCATGTTCCCCCTTCTCCATGAGATGGCTGTAAAGCTTTTGTTGCAGTTTTCTACGACATATGCATACTAGCATACTTTTTCTAGACTTGCATATTTGGAGAGCAAACATAGCTAGAAACATCATGGATGTGGCTGCACACCGCACAACTTATTGACAAGCTGATGAGATCGAATTGTCATGGAACTTTGGCCATTATTCGCCATGGATAAATAAAAGACATCTATCTCACGCTGCATGTTGTGTTACGATATGACCCCCCCTCTCCCTCATTTTTTTTTTCACTGCGAGGGGTCCCCAATTAGTTCCACCGTTCCATAAAGGGCCCCCCGAAACAACAATGGCTGAGAACCACTGGCTTAAGTACTTCCACGTGGAGCGATTCACAATATCGAGCTTAGTTGCACCACAGCACCGAGCTTCGATTTGCTCGAAGCTGTCGATAGAGCTCTGTTCAGCAATAGGGACTTCACGGCCTGCACCTCTTCGACAGCAATGCATTTTTTTTTAACCATGCTGGGTAAAGGCCAGCTTTTCTTTGCACATTTAGTTAATTGCGCATTTTGGCAAGGAGCCGTCTATTCAGAACATATCCATTATTGTTTATTGTCTGTCACGGATAGAAAACAACGTTTGGAGCTTATCTATCTTTATTAGCCGTTTTTGCTCAGCTCGAAAGTTTTTGACAGAGAAGCCACAAAAAGTACGACATTGTCTCTAGAAATTCGCCACGTCTTCACACTCTAGCTCCCACATGAGCGCACATCAAGGCGAAAGCCTCAGATGCCTCATCAAATGCGAGGATTCACCGTCGGCGTCAACACCAGCAGTGCAAAAAATCATCACCTTGAGTTGACGTCTCCATATGACGTCAACATGACGTCACATGTCACCAAAATTTGTGACGCCATCGAATGACGTCGTCGCTTGGTCAAATGTGCGCCGATCCCGGAGGCAGTGCAATACCATATGCGGCGACTGCAATCACTTGCTCGCCGTATGATGCTTCTACAATGGAATACGCTGGGTTTTTCCAACGCACGCCTGTATTCTATTGACCCAAATTTGCAACTTCGTTTGCCATCCGAGCTCTCACGACGCGATGCACCCTTACTGTGTCGCATGTGGTTGGGCGTGGCATTCACGAATGCGTATTCGTGTCTCATTGGAATGGCCAGCAGTGCGGCATGCGACTTTTGCGCCTGCGAGGAGACGCTGGAGCACATTCTATGCCACTGCCCATCATACAAGACTCAACGACGTGTATTGGAAGCCAAGCTCCGTCACCTGGATCCAAGAACACTGACCGAAAAGAAGATCCTGGGACCTTGGCCTACGGTTTCGCATATGCGCAAGGCCACGAAAGCACTCTTGTGCTTCTTGAGGACCACCGGACTTCACGAGCGCCTGTGAACGAACAGCGCGAGTTCGTGTTGTGTAGTGTCAAGCTAACTGTGCAGCCATCTCTTTCTCAATCTTCTTCTTTCTTCTCTATCCTTTCCTTTCTTTTATTCCCCCCTTTCCCCACCCCACGTGTAGGGTAGCCAACCGAGCCAAAGCTTGGTTAATCTCCCTGCCTTTCCTCTTCGTTTTTCTCTCTCTCTTTCAGCGCCTCCGATCACGGAGGCAGTGCGAAACCACGTTGGGTGTAGAAATTTTTCGGAGCGCGGGTGGGGGGGGGGCAACAAAATTGACTGAGAAGAAAAATAAGGTGTCTTTCGGCTTTGAGTCGTCTCATGCAAATTCATAATGGACCATGTTGTTTTTTAAAATAAAATGCTTAGTAAGTACCACGCATTCTGGGTGATAGAAGGTTAACGTGTGTCGATTTGTGATGTCTGCGGAAAAAACCCGCTTTATTGTATTAATACATTTAGCGTTGTGACTGTGCATGGCTTTGGGTTGGCAATGAATGGGTCATAATAGACGACGCCACAGCCAAAGCGTGCAAACATCCGTTTTCCTGGGTCGGTGCGCGTCTGTCCCCGAACCCGGTTTGTTTTCAAACGTTGGCGCCTTACCGTTTGTCCATGCTGTGCGACCATACCGCCACCATGCCGTTCCCGCATCGACCTTTGTAGTGCTTGGCGGGCGCCACAGATGGCGGCACCTGACGCGATAACCTCGTCCCCGGCAGCCTTGCGCTTTCTCAGCGTCGCCCGCTAACGTCGTCCGCGACGGCGGCGGGCGTCTGTAAAAGATAAGAACAAAGACGGCACGAATCGGCTTTAGAGAAAGTGAGCTGTCGCTACAACAATGATTTATTACAGTGTTTATTATTATTTATTATTATTATTATTATTATTATTATTATTATTATTATTATTATTATTATTATTATTATTATTATTATTTGATTTATTACAGTGTTTTATCACGACACTGAAGCAACAAGTGGCCGCTAGATTCAAATACTAACCCCCGTATTCATAAACGCTCCTTGACTTGAACTTGACTTGCCGCCGCCTTCAATGCAGCACAAACGCGTTTCGAACGCGCTGTCTTTAGGCGGTGCCAAGGCAGCACAAACGCGTTTCGAACGCGCTGCCTTGAGGCGCTTTCAAGTCAAGTTCAAGTCAAGGAGCGTTTCTGAATACGGGGGGTAACTCACGATCTACTTGAGTGCCCAACGTCTACTACTTGATCTTTTTCACTCCATGTTTGCAACACTGAAAAGCATAAAAAACTTGCAATGAATTATTGTCTCTAAAGAATCGATGCATCCGTAAGGTATCTCCAAGTTTAGTTTATCCAATAAAATTTTTAGCCTCATAAAGTTTAAATGTACGGCACAAACAAATTTACTGAACCAGGGCAACCGGTGAGCTTTAGTTTCCCCTCATGTGGTTCTGAAAGAGAAAAGCACTCCGTTGTATTCATAATTCGGTCGATTTGTGTCATGGCCGACGAACTCTAGGCCGGAGCACTGCACTCTGGCGGAGGGCAACCGAACGGAATCTACCAATGGAACACACGCGCTCCCGCTGCACTAAATGGCAGGGTCAGAATGGAACGCAATGCGCGCGTCTCCCTTGTTGCATGAGTGGGCATATTGGGCACAGCGACGCTACGCTAGCAAAACGCGAGCGCTGTATAGTTCGACGCGACCGGCGTCCGTTGGCGCACTCACAGTTCGCACCGTTCCCGGGCGCGGGGCGCTTGCGACTTCCGGTCGAATCCGCCCCTTTTCGCGGAGTAGAAAAAGTTGCTCCGTGGAGTGGATCTCGCGACGGAGCTGCTCCGGATCTGCCAATGGAACATACAGGGAGCCCTCTCAATCTGCCAATGGAACAGACTTGCTCCGCATGGAGCAGAAAAAGTGCTACCGGAAGTGCTCCGAATCTGCCAATGGATGACACCATATGAGTCCAATTAACGCTGTACATTATGTAAATTACATGCACCATAACATTCATTGTACATGTTTCCTGACATGTTCACCGAGTCATGTGTATTTTGTTATACATTGTGTATATTGTACATTGTGTATATTGTGATAAGTGTGTGTGTACGTTAGTCCTTAGCAGGATGTGTTACGGATACTTTGTGGACTTGGACATTTTTGTAAAAACGATTCATGTATATTGTGCTGTCATTTGTATATGTTATTGTCCTTATGCTATCGACGCTGTTTCCGTGTGTTCGTAGCGTCTTATGATGAAATAAACTTTTTCTAAACACAATTTGGTCATTTATGGAATTATGGTTCTGTATTCAGGACGGCTTACAGCCCGCCCATAGTAGAATATTTAAGGCGGAAGCCTTTATGTCTCACGTTCGTCCGTCCGTCCGTGCCCTGGCACGGTGCCAGGCGGCCGCCGGGGCGCGCCAACGGACGCCGGTCGCGTCGGACTCTACAGCGCTCGCGCTTTGCTTGCGTAGCGGCGCTGTGTCCAGCACGTCCAATCATGCTAGAAGGGAGACGCGCGCATCGCGTTCCATTCTGACCAACCCCGTCTCAATGGACACAGGCGTTCGCCGAACACACCTTAGAATTTACAAAGTGTCCTTCAATTTTAAAAGACTATATCATATAGGTATTTATTCGCTACACAGTTTGGGAGACTTCCTGTGCTGATACGGGACGGCTTAAGGCTCTACCGTAAAGTACTCTCAATCGCTCATCAGTTTTCAGTGAAGTTGTGCATTGCTAAGCTATCGCGTCCCCAGATAAAAGACGCATAGAACAACACTGTACGCTAAACAACACAGGTGCCCCTCGCCACCGGCGATGCCTCTTTCACAAGTGGCGCGATACTTGTGAAATAGAAACCTCCCACCCATTGTAGCGCCCCTTAGTCTCGTGACGTGGAGATCGCGCTAGCGCTGTTATCAGCAGTTGCCCTTTGGACTCACTACGCGGCGGACGCGTGTCGTTCGCTTGGAGGAAGAAAAAAAAAAATCCGCGCATCTCCACGAAGTGAATCATGACGAGTGGGCGAAGCTCTGGGTATCGTATCGGTGAGTAACCGTACGTTACCCGAGCGTTGCTCCATATAATGTAAATTGAGTGGCACAAAGTGTATATAGAAATGTAAATTTATTTCGCCTTCCAGTCGTCTTAGGCAATTCAAGGAGGATTTAGAAAATTACTGGAGTGGAGGATATGCCTCGAAAGTGAATCCAAGAACCCGCCATCTTACCGGTGGCAAGATGCCATTTTAATATGGATAATTTTTTGGGACATATAGTGCTGGACGTGTGCCTTTGCGTTACAGGTTTTTTTTGAGAAGCCTCAACATCTAGGCACATTTTAGTAGAGATGAACTCATCAATACTCTTCTCGATAGGTTATTTTCGCCGGGAACAGCAATTTCTTACGTTATAGTTAGCATGTGTCTACGTTGAAGTCCACAGTAAAACCTTTTTTTTTTTGTCTCACATACATAGATAGGTCGGCGAACTCACTTATGAGTCGACTCACTCAGACTCACTGAGACTAATATCGAGCCGTGAGTCCGGGTGAGCAATATTTTGGTGAATTTGAATCCGAGTGAGTCCGGTTGAAGAAAAGTTTCGTGAGCGTGAGTCCGAGTGAGTTCGGCTCAGGAAAATTTTGGTGAGACTGAGTCCGAATGAGTCCAAAGCGCAATATATATTTCTTGAGTGAGTCTGAGTGAGTTCCAATTTTTTTTTGCCGACCTATGGTCACATCTACTCACTTCAACGTTACTATCAGCCTTCCCTCGATTCACGTTTGTACACGCGTCTACTAACACAAATTCCAAATCAGTGTCTTTCATACACCATTTCAATACTCATTGATCAGAGGCGCGAATCACGTAGGGGAGTGCCTTGACGTCACCCCCCCTTGCCAACTCTTTCAAGGAAGTTCTTGATAAATATATCTTATGTTGTCATCTCTTTCAAGCAAAATTACCTTACTGCTTTACAAGCACTCATAACTCGTATTCGAAGGTACTATATCACAAGGCGCCAAGAAGGGCACAGATTACGTGAGATACTGGTGTTATAGAGCATTGACACCATGGTCGAAAAAGATAATTCTGGGCTCACGGAATCCTCAGTCGACTCACTCGGACTCAGTCAGACTCAAATCGAGCCGTGAGTCTGAGTCTGAGTGAGTCCTGGTGAGTAATGCCTTGATGAGTCCGAGTGAGTCCGGTTGAAGAAAATTTTCGTGAGTGTGAGTCCGGGTGAGTCAGGCTCAGAAAAATTTTGGTGAGTCTGAGTTCGAGTAAGCCTTCAACGCAAAATATGTTTCATGAGTGAGTCAAAGTGAGCTCCACAAGTTTTGCCGACCTATGCTCACATGTTTCGACTACTGCAACGGTTCTATACCGTGAGTACAACGAAAGACAAGGCTAGTTCCTAAGGAGCTTCGCCACTAAAACGGGAATTGAAGGAGCTCCAACGCGTAAAAAATAGGCGCAAAGACGACGTGATGTCACTTTCTCAGAATTTGCAGCCACAGCCGCTGGCTTCACTGGCTTCGCAGTAGTGAAATGTGGGTGACTTTTCTTTAACAGCGAAGGTGGTTAAGCCGGCCGTAAAAACTTTGGTGTGTAATACAAAAACTATTATCATCATGATCGTATATGTGCCACAGAAATTGGTCAAATCCCTCTATTCACCGCTGGTCCGCTAAAAATGAAGAGGGCAACAAACGGGCGGCAAACAACAATTAAGATTTTTAGACAGACGAAACCAGTAATTGAGAAAAGCTTTAATAAACCGTCGGGATTCACCCCCCTCATAAACGCCATGGCCGCACATTTTAGCTTCGCTGAAGCATCTATGCAAAGTGCTTCAGCGGTACTTCGTACAACGAGAGAATACCAGGGAACGGGGAAGGGAACGGCGGCTGCGGCAAGAACCCCACGCAGTGGAAGCTCTACGCGAAAGACGACGTGCCCTGTAGATGTACGGGATGTGTGAACGCTCTCTTTCAGCGCGAGTTCCTGTCTTTGGAGCTTGGACATTTCTGTCACGTCTGTAACTGTCTGTTGGTTAACTCGAACCTCTCTGCGCTGAGAATCAACCTAGAAACTACCTATCATCACCTAGCTAAAGCCTGGCAACAAGCTAGTAGCAATCGGGTTGGACTGCAGAATTGCCTAGTTTCGTTCTTTCAAGGCTTGCGAAATTTAGTGCAAACTTCGCCAATTTTTTCTCTAAACATACGCAGTACTTGGTTATCTTCGTTAGCGGCAGCTTAACGCTCTACCACGGTTTAATATACACTGCTCTGAACCGTGAAACACGTTTTCTAAACTCACAAGTCCCTATAGCCGACGAGCTAGGATACTATCTAGCGCCTTTTCGCAGAACACTCTGTCAGTACGAAGGCGAGGTCAGGAAGCTAAGGACAAGCTCTCTATCATCGAGGAAAAATGACCTCGGTGAGTTAGACCCGACTGTGGTGCGTAGTTTCCGAGCTTTCTAACCCCGCCTGGAAACTAAATATCCTTGCAGTGTTGACAGTTCATTGAAGCTTGAAATAGTTCGTTAGCGAGGTTTCTTATATATGCTCCTTTTTTTACCAGTCCAGCTGATCAGGTAATTTGATCATCGGACGGATTTGCTAAAAGTGTGCAACTGTGTGGGGCCAAAAAAAAAAAAAGAAAGAAAGAAAGAAAAAAAATTACACCATCTCCCGCTAAAGGGAACCATGTGTAGATGTGAAGCAGCGGGCGCTAACGCTTACACTGGCGGTGGCGTTGACGCTGACGCTCATCGCAGCGTTGCGCAGGAGAGAAAACTGGGGAGGCGCAAAGCACGCAGTGATGGAGCGGTGTTTCCTACTGGAACATGCCAATCGCTGCTAATGGGCAATGAGAGACAGAAGACTCCGACTGGACACAGAGACCCGCAGTCCGCTTTTAGTCAACGCGCACGCTGCGAATTTTTATTCTTCAACAACGCACAGGAGAAATCTCCCACCGGCACCACCTTGCAGGTCAAGATCCAGTGCCATATATACGGGGTGGCCAGTGAACGGTTGTGCAGCGCGAGCAGTCGGTTTTTTTCAACCAAGAAACTCGCTAGCAGACGCTGCCTGCGTCGGCGTCGCGAGGCGAGAGAGGGGGGAGCGTAGGAGAGGAGAGGGGGGGGGAGAGGGGGGGGGACGCGCATGCGCTGTGGGACGCCGGAGCCGCTCCTTAGAGTAGAGTACTCCTAGAGGAGAGAGAGGCCGCGCATGCGCCACTCCGCAGAGTAGATGATTCCTAGAGTAGAGGAAGGGGGTCAGCGTAGGAGAGAGAGGGGGAGGGGACGCGCATGCGCTGTGGTGTTGTGGGACGTGGGAAGGACTAAGCCCCCTCCAAACACATGCAAGCAAGATTAAGCAATGAGGTCAACCTGGGCGACAGACACCACCTGCCTAGCCATTGCTAAGCAGCCTCTTTGTGCTCTCGGCCATGACTCAAGGAATGGGGACAACCTGGGCGACAGACACCACCTGCCTAGCCATTGCTAAGCAGCCTCTCTGTGCTCTCGGCCATGACTCTGATGACTATGTCAGGGTTGACGGCCTTCATATTACTACAGGGTTCTGGTTCGCATAATGCGTGCTTCCCTACTTCATGACAGTGGCCGGACGCGGGACGCGGGACGGGGGGACGCGGGACGCGGGACGCGGGACGCGGGACGCGGGAGGGACGGACAGCGCCCCGAGCATAAGATGCTTCGCATCTAAAAGAAAGAAAGAAAGAAATAAAAAAAAACTTGCCCATCTCCCGCTAAAGGGAACCATGTGTGGATGCGAAGCAGCGGGGAGATAATTAGCTTGAGCGGGAGGAACGTCGCCGCTCTCATTTCACGGCAGTGGTCCGGGCGCTCATCGCGGCGCTGCGCAGGAGAGAGAATGAGGCGCGCGCGCTCAGTCATTTTCATACCGCGGAAATACCGTGGCGCCCCCCAGCGGAGTAAGCAGCTGTCACACCACCTGTCGTACGCGCCGCTCCGTAGAGGATTCCTAGAGGAAAGGACGGGGGGGGACCGTAGGGGAGGAGAGAGAGGGGGGAGGGGACGTGCATGCGCTGTGGTGGTGTGGGACGCGTGAGCCGCTCCGTAGAGCAGAGGATTCCTAGAGGAGAGAGGGGGGAGAGGACGCGCATGCGCTGTGGGGATGTCGGACGCCGGAGCCGCTCCGTAGAGTAGAGGATTCCTAGAGTAGAGAAAGGGGGTGAGCGTAGGAAAGGATAGAGGGAGGGGACGCGCATGCGCTGTGGGGGGTGTGGAACGCGGGGGGCCGCTCCGTAGAGTAGAGGATTCCTAGAGGAGAGAGAGGGGGGTGAGCGTAGGAGAGCAGAGAGAGAGGGATAGGGGACGCGCATGCACTGTGGTAGTGTGGGACGCGGGACGCGGGAAGGAGGGACGGACTAAGCCCCCTCCAAACACATGCAAGCAAGATCAAGGAATGGGGTCAACCTGGGCGACAGACACCACCTGCTTAGCCATTGCTAAGCAGCCTCTCTGTGCTCTCAGCCATGACTCTGATGACTGTGGTAGTGGTTGACGGCCTTCATATTACTACAGTGTTCCGGTTCGCATAAAGGGTGGTTCCCTACTTCATGAAAGTGGCCGGACGCGGGACGCGGGACGCGGGAAGGACGCGGGACGCGGGAAGGACGCGGGACGCAAGAGGGACGGACATAGCCCCGAGCATAAGATGCTTCGCATCTAAGAAATTACACCATCTCCCGCTAAAGGGAACCACGTGTAGATGTGAAGCAGCGGGCGCTAACGCTTACACTGGCGGTGGCGCTGACGCTGACGCTCATCGCAGCGTTGCGCAGGAGAGCAAAATGGGGAGGCGCAAAGCACGCAGTGATGGAGCAGTGTTTCCTACTGGAACATGCCAATCGCTGCTAATGGGCAATGAGAGACAGAAGACTCCGACTGGACACAGAGACCCGCAGTCCGCTTTTAGTCAACGCGCACGCTGCGAATTTTTATTCTTCGACAACGCACAGGAGAAATCTCCCACCGGCACCACCTTGCAGGTCAAGATCCAGTGCCATATATACGGGGTGGGCAGTGAACGGTTGTGCAGCGCGAGCAGTCGGTTTTTATTGCGATAGCAATTATATGGACACTCTTGGCTGGTGTTTTTCCGTCGGCGTCGGCGTTGGCGTCGGCGTCCGCGTCATTTGCCGTATATGTATAAGTATATATATAACCGGCCCCGCCCGTCGTTCGTGAGCGTGAAAAGACGCGAGGGGGGGGGGGGTCCCTCGAGCGACCTTCGATTTTACGAGCGGGGGGCGCGCGCGTTATCTCCCCTTCTCGGCGGCCGACAGCGGGGGGGAGGGGGGGGGACCTTCGATTTTACGAGCGCGGGCGCGGGCGCGCGCGTTATCTCCCCTTCTCGGCGGCCGACAGCGGGGGGGCCGGTGTACCCTTCTACGTGCTGCGCTCTCAACGCGAAGAGAATTCTCTTAAACAAGCGCTTTCTAGAGTTGCGTGAGATCGGATCCAAAAAGAGTTAGCTGCCAGCCTCACTTCGTATAACATAACAATTTTTTGCTATCGCATTCATTGCTTCACCCTTGCGGTGAAACTGTGACTTTTTTTCAACCAAGAAACTCGCTAGCAGACGCTGCCTGCGTCGGCGTCGCGAGGCGAGAAGGGGGAGCGTAGGAGAGGAGAGAGAGGGGGGGGACGCGCATGCGCAGTAGGGAGTGTGGACGCCGCGGGCAGGGATGCCTAGAGGAGAGAGGGGGGAGCGTAGGAGAGGAGAGAGGGAGGACGCGCATGCGCAGTGGGAGTGTGGACGCCGCGGACAGGGATGCCTAGAGGAGAGAGGGGGGAGCTAGGAGAGGAGAGAGGAGGGGAGGCGCATGCGCAGTAAGGGTGTGGTTGCCGCGGGGAGGGATGCCCAGAGAAGAGAGAGGGGGAGAGGAGGTTTTTTATTATTTTTTTTGAAGGGTTTGCGCATGCGCAGTAAGGGTGGTCACGCGGCACACCACCACCACCACCACCACCGGATTAAGCTTCGCCATAAGATGCTTCACATCTAATAAATAAAGGACAGGGATGCGCGGAACACTCAGTACAGTCAAAGCGTAACGTGGAGGAGCGGCCTTCCTAGAACCCGTTGTAGACTCTCTTAATGCGACAGCTGCAAGTAAAATTGCTAGGTACCCGCTTTGTCATAATCATCACCATTCTGTGAATCATCACCCATTACTCCATAACTCAACACTTTGCGAAGAAGTGAGCCACCCACTACGCATTTCTAAGGCGATACGTGGACCTATAGGTAGCTGCACGCTTTGTTGATGCTGTGGCTGATGTTGATGAAGAATTTTGACAAAGCGTTTTGTAAAGGGTGGGACGCTTTATACCACTCACTCCTTAGGCAATTCACATTCTGTGACGCCTGGCGTTATCTTACTCTTTCGCCTGGCAATATTACATCTGTTAACGTTATTCCTCGGCCCGACACGACCCCTGTATAAGGTCTTCTCGCGAAGAAGTTTCAAGCACCGGCGTAGCTCTGTAGTAAGGTACTCGCCTGCCATGTAGAGGTCGTGGGTTCGAATCCTGCTAGAACACTTATTTTGTCAGGGTTCTAGCGGGAACCCTGAGTTTTCCGCGGCGGCAGACAACTGCACCACCGAAATACACTGTTCTCGTGAACTCAAAAGAGCTTACGCTGTAAGAATGGTCCCGTTTTGTTAGATCCGTTTGAAAGGATTACCATGCATACGGTAGCACATATACCATTCGAGGTGGACGGATATCTTATGACAGGGATCGAGAAGGATGCAGACAATAACTATATGCTGGAGATGTTTGCCATGCTGATCACCTGACTTACTATTCCAGGTCAAGTAAAGGAAAAGTTACGTATCCAGTGATTACACAAACAGCAAATGCAGTCTTGACACCCATACACTGCAGACAATTGTTCTTCAGAAGGCTTCGTCGACGCCTTTTAATTTTAGAGGCACCGAGAAGAATAAAGAGTATTGTTATCGACGACAGAATGAAGTCATAGGAGGTAGTATGACGTAACATAGACAGCCTTTGCAAGCGGACTTTGCTGTCTATGTCTGACGTAATGAGTACGTGACCGCGGCTTGCGGCACTCGGCCCTAAGAGGCTATAGACTCCAAGGGGTCGTGAAACGTCGCTCCTAAAACGACAATGCGAAACCGCCGGCAGCCACACGCACTAACTAGGTGACGTTTTAGGTGACGTCAGCCTAAGAAGACGCTTATCGAGCATAGACGCTTACGCTTATCGAGACAAAGCCTCGGTAAGCTTTTGGAGCATGGACGCTTATGACGCTTATAAGCTTATGGAGCATGGAGGCTTTGCCACGATAATCGTCCATGCAGGTCTACTCTTCTTACGCTGACGTCACCTAAAACGTCACCTAGTTAGTGCGTGTGGCTGCCGGCGGTTTCGCATTGTCGTTTTAGGAGCGACCTTTTCACGACCCCTTTAAACTGCTTGGAATAGACCGAGTGGGTTTGGTTACCCCAGTGGGTTTTACTTGATAGACGCTCGTTCGCGTGTTCTTTGTACATTTGCTCCAGACACGCTTGCGGAACTTCGGTTGCTTCTTGTGACGCATTCGTTTATTCTCAACGTCGCATATTCAAACAGCAGATTTACATCCCGCTCGCACGCGTTATCGCGTGTTTTCGGAACAGCGTGCTCTGAAAGCAGCGGTACAGAGCACACACTAAAAACTTACCGCTACATGACTATGTTTTCGGCCGACTGTTAGAGGCTTGAACTTTAAACCTTTTTTTTTCTTCGAGTTAGTCGGGGTTTTGTGATATATTTGCTTCCTCTGCGGTTGTATAAGTTTAATCTTTAGAATAGGATTCTCAAGGAAGTGAACGAATGTAATATAATCAAGTAAAAGCGTAGAGCCTGACCTGACTGCCGATGTTACAAATGCCCGACAGCGCTGACGGTAATACAAAAGAAACAACGCGAAAACCCTTGCAAATAAAGTTTCTTAAGAGCTTTTTTTTTCGTTTCATTGAAGCGCTCCATGCAAGAACGAAGCCAGAACACTCCAGCCGACCCATGTGCTGCCTGTATTGACTATACGTCAAAGTGCTTTGCGGGCCACCTTCTTGGTAGGGGCCCAAGATGAACATGTGGTTTTAGCTCCGCGGATGTCTATAGACTGTACTGATATTGCTTCTGAGGCGGAAAAGTTTTTCAAGGTCTTGCGATATTCCAGAAACCACATACTTACTCACTACAGGTACTCGATCGAAGAGGCACACCTAACCAGCGCGCACTTCCTCAACTTCGCATTGCGCAACCGAGGAACGACACGAAACAGGCCCACCAGTTGACATGCTTTTCTTCGACAAATGTAGTTAGAGTTACGGTTATCGGTTCACCACCATCTACGCTCCATGTTTTATTTTGTCTTATTCATAAAAGGTCTCGAAACTTCCTTTCCACATAGGAGCATTGCGTACGGGAGCGAATAGCCACAGAACGCCATTATACAATGTGAAGAGCACACTACGAAATACAGACTTGAAAAACCACGAGCACAAGAAGGACATAATATAAGTTATCCACATAAAATAGTTAGCCCCCCCAAAAAAGGCATTGCCAGAACAAGGAAAAGTAAAAACAAGCTGTGAAAGTTACCATTGCGACCGCCGGCAGCAAGATAAGAGCGCAGAGGAAGAGTGCGCAGTGCACAGCATATATAGAATAAAATACAAGAAGTAGAAGCCAGTGTTCGCACGCGTAGATGCTAGTATAAAATAAGAACACAGCGTGGATACATAGCGGAACGAAATAAATGATCGCACTTTAATTTAGCCACAAGTTTGGCGTGAAAAATGGGAAAACTAGAGTTGCGGCCGCCGACACTGAGGCTGGCACATAGTAATGGCACTACGCACGCCTCGGCAAACTGAAAGGTCCAGTAGCGCGAAAGATAAACAAAGATAAGAGAATGGTAGGTGCTAAGATAAGTGACCAGGTGAACCACACTCTATTTCCACACGCGGGTCAAAAGGTGCAGCTGCAGTCGCTCCTGCAGTTTCCAAACAGCGTGCCCGCTGCGTCGACGCGCGCTCCTCGAAAATTAATTCACGCCGCGAAACAGCTTTTTACAAGCTATTCCGTTTCGAGAAAACAAAAAAAAAATAACTTTCTCTCGAAGACTGTTTGGTCCGTAGGAGCCCCACAAAAGGGTGGAGCGCGGGATGCCCTTTTCGCGGGCAAAACTCGGCACCTGCAGATGAAAGAACGCTTTCGAAATCGCTCAGCCATCGAAAGGCCCCGCTTCCGAAAATTGCGCCCTGCCTGTATAAGATACGAAACGCCAGGTGTTTTGCAACACAATGGAGGCGTTGTCCCGTGGCGATGCGCGGTTGAAAAAAAAAAAAGGCAGGGGCATGCCTTAACGTGGGGATTCCAGAACGAACGGCGCGTGCGAATCTCCGGCATTATCCGAGCGGTCTGGGCAGTTTGTGCCGGTCGCGTCCTTTCTGATAACGCTTATTCTGCACCGGTATTCGCCAAATGTTATTAACGTTCTTCATTTTATTTACCGGTTCTACTACCATGCTCCACTACGGTGAGTCCTAGATCTTTTTTTTTTTTTCGATTGCGCTAAGCACGGTCGATGCGCAGTATGGGTAAACGTGCAACTAACGCTGCAGGACGGGGATCACTCTAAATGTGACCGCTTTACTTTCAACGAAATGGCACTTACGACTGGCTGTGACAACTTCTTAGCGAAATTCGATGTTATGTGTGCATATTTTATTTGGATGAATATTTGTGTTTCGTAAGCTTTTGTGTTTTTTTAGACGGTGTAGCCGCGCTTTATATTGGGTATGTATGTTTAACACACCGAAACGAACGCAAGAAATCTTGCAATATCTCTGATCGAAAGTACATATACATCTTAGAAATTTCAAGCGCGAACTGAGTCAAGGACAAAGATGGAGGGAAAGGACTCCAGCGGTTCTGATGAAGTGAGGAACTAAGCATTAGCTGGTACACGCTTCTTCCTATCACTATGACCTTTACATCAGCAATACCAAGCCATAGCATCAAGAGCACATCAGGCCAGCTTAAAAGTTGCATAAGGCTTACAAGAACAGAAAGACGTCCACATCGCGTGCAGTACGTTGAACAGAAAAGTAATAAACTTCAAATATTGCACGCGCGGCTTTCATTTGCTTGCTCACGCGATCCAGAGTCGCAGTTTCGAAAGAAACTTAATGCAGTAATTGATTTGATTCATGACACTTTATGTTTGTGCTTTCCTTTAAATTCAAACTGAAGAAATTGTTGGAAACTTTTTAATGAGAAAAGCTTAGCTACAGCGAATGAAATAGGAACGTACCGCTTTAATGTCGCCCCACAGCGGCTGTCGTGGACGGTACTCTTGCGCGCAACAACGTGGCAACAAGTCACAATGAACTGAAAGGTCACGCCAGGTGTTATTGAATTACACTCGGCCGCAGAGCTCTTTCGATCGAGGTGCACGATAGAATTCGTGGAAACAACCCAGGGGCAACTGGAAGTTCACCGTCTCCACGGGGTTAGATTGTATATATACGTGGGCGGTCATGTTTTAACAGCGGAGTTGTTCTTTGTCGACGTTTTCATGTCCCGGGGACCGTCGTAGATCGTAGGTCGTAGAGAGGTTTACCCACAAACAGTGGGTAAATACCACTACGGATATGCACCACTCCTCCAACCACTCCCATGCACTACTCACTACTCCCACAGCTTCCCACTACGCCGACTACTGCTCCGGCCAATCATCCCACTTCATTCACCCACTTAATTCCCACTTCATTCAACACCGCTGCTGTCCACTTCATTCAACACCACTGCTTGCCACCAGATTCGCTGTTTGATCAGTGTCTGCCGAGCGGAGTTGGCTGAATTTTTGTCTTATACAGAACCCAACCTTATAGAAACTGTACGGTAGCATAAAGTAACTGGATACATCCGTAATTCTATATAAGAAAAAACAAACGACAGGGCATACACGTCACCGAATGCAGATAAGTATTGCTGCTAATCTGTTTCATCGCGCGACACCACTGCGCAGCAGTTAAGCTACCTGAATAAAAATTGTAATTTTAGAGGGCGAATAACGCATTTGCAGCGAGAGTAATCCAGGTATTAAAACAGGCCTCCCGCTCCTTTTAGCTCATGTGACATTCAGTTCAGTTCCTTTCAGATTGCCTCGTGCGACAGCACCTGCTCAAAACGCGACCGAAAACCGGCGTTTTTGATTCACGCCTAATGCACTGTTGCAGTTTTGCGTGGGATTTGCTGAGGGATGTTACAACTAGTTGATATACAAAGTATTTCGATATACCTCGGTTCTATACACCGAGGTTCTGTATGATGTCGTGGAGCTGAGGAGGAGCAGATGACTCATGCGAAAGAGCTATCTGAATTCACCAGCAATACTAGGAGGATGGCGCTTCTTCATAGCTCCATTGCACATCATCATAGGTCGGCAAAACTTGTGAAGCTCACTCAGACTCACTCATGAAATAAATTTTGCGCTTACGACTCAGTCGGACTCAGACTCACCAAACTTTTCCGGAGCCGGGCTCACTCGGACTCACACTCATGAAAATTCTATGCAACCGGACTCACTCGGACTCAAACTCACCAAAATATTACTCACCCGGACTCACTCAGACTCAGACCCACGGCTCGTTCTGAGTCTGAGTGAGTCCGAGTGAGTCGACTCATGAGTAAGTTTGCCGACCTATGCATATCATTAATATAAAGATACAAAGGTAAACCACTTGAATAGTGCCTCTGAAAGCATTCACTTTCTCATGCAGGAACCGAACAATATTTTACAATGGTACAATTAGTAGAAGGTTTATTTGTACGGGCTTAGTTTCGCTTAATGTTCCTTGAACAATCTTAATTTTCTTTTTCGCATTTAGTCTATATGACCCAATCGTGGTACCATACCTTACTTACGTAACGATATATTGGAACCTTGTAACACTTGATAGTCGATTACAGAGTGCGTTGTCTTTCTTTCATACATAAGCAGCCACTAAGGTGGCAATCTTAGTATTTGTGGGTTCTTAGTATTGTGGGGATGAATATGTTCATCAGTGAAGAAATTGTTTACACTCAATTTATTTTTACGCAGTCCATGGTCGTGTTCCAGATTATTTTCGGCGGAAAGGTAAGCTATTATACACGGCATACATGCATTGTCCATTATAAAAACCGTAAATATGGTATACACTCTGGGCTTCCGGAACATGTCCAGTAGATTGTGATGGATGCTGTAAAGCGTGGGAACTTGGGCAAGTTGGGAGGGCATAATTGAATATACAACGCTGTGCGCGTTATCTTCGTCAGTCTTTGTCTGTTGCGCTGTTCTTAGATTCAAGGATGCTGTAAAGGAGAGACGCGGAGTAAGTTCCACCACTTGCGTTCTTGCATTGCACCACCACTGGGTTGCAGCCACAGCGTCCAGAGAGTCGTGCCCGCATCGTCAGTCGTGGCACGCCATAGAAATTGCCAGGACAGGGCAGACGTACTGTCTAAACAAGCGTAAAAGCCGCACTTTTTTTCTTTTTTTTTTTCTTTTTGTGCGCAATATTGGCTCTTACACAAGACCTTTCATGTGGCATAACCCTACGTGATTTTTCCCAACACTGCGAAAGCGACTACGATCCTTTTCATAATTATACAATTCTGTCGTGTACACCAGTGTTGCGGAGTTGCCACTCCGGAATTGGAATGACTCCGAAATCATTCCACATTTTCGCGACCCCATAATGGAATGGGAATGGAATGGGGACAACGCTTGGAGGAATGGAATGGGAATGGAATTAAGCGCCTTTTGCCCGGAATGGAATGGGAATGGAATTACGTCTTCTTCCGAAAATAGAGCACGTTTTCGTCTACGCGCTGTTTTACAAACTTGAAACGTTAGTAAGTCAGAGCCTCGAATTTAACAATACAGCAGTATTTTTAAAACGGCTTGGCTGATTACAAGCACGGTACATTTAAAAGCAACGCGCCAACTACAATTCTGTCCTTATATAGACTGTCCTGCGAAGTTTTTTTTTATATTCTTCACGTAACTGCGGTTGTATGCCGTTGGTATCCGTCGTGCTGAACTACGGCGGCGGAATAACTCCCCTTACGCCTTGTCATTTTTTATTGCGATAGCAATTATATGGACACTCTCGGATGGTTTTCGCCGTCGGCGTCGGCGTTGGCGTCGCCGTCATGTCCCGTATATGTATACGTATTTATGTATTTATAAAGACCTCAAAGAAAAATAATTCATAAAAATGTTTCCGACGCGCGGCATCGAACCAGTGACCCTTCGCTCTGCAGCGCGCGGCGCTAACCGCTGAGCCACGAAGGCGAATGTCTTCAACGTTCAAACGGCGAGCTATTTATATACAGCGAGTTTTCAGCATTACCAGCGAGATGGCGCAAAGGCCGCGCTCGGCGGAGCTTAGCTGGGCGGGGTTCGTCGCGACGCGCGCTCTCAGGCGCTCCTAGCTCTCCGGCGCGCACTTTGTCCGAAGGGGGGGGGGGGGGAGGGGTAGATGCCCGTGCGCGCGCGCGCTTATCTCGCGGTGGCGGAGAATGGGGCTTTCGCCGGAACGATAGCGTTGTAGTTACCGGGTGCGCGAAGGTCACATCGCTCGCTGCAGTCCCCCCGTTTGCGAAAAAAGCACGCTTTTCAAACACAGTGAAGTAACAACTGTGACACTTGTTAGTTCGCGCTCGTCTGTACCTGTGGAGACGTTTCGTGCGTCGTTTTTGTTTGAGCAGCGCGTTAAGTGTCGAGCTGTGAATGTTTTTAGTTCGCTCTCGTCCTATGCATGTTGTTTTCGTGCGTCATGTGTGCGTGAGCAGCGCGCTGCACGTTTCGACCTGCTTGCCATTCGTCGCTTGACATTCCAATTTGTTGCTATCGTATTCATTGATTCGCCTTGTGGCGAAACTGTGACATCTTTCCCCTCGGCGGCACCCCCAGCCGCCTGCTGTCTCCCCCGTGTTCGCATAGCCAAGCAAAAATGGCATTGGGGCGGAACGTATTTTGCTACACCCTTAATTGCTACTACTTTAACATCATGCTCAAAATAGTCATGTAGGCCTGAGTACATGTTTTTTCGAAGTCGAAGGGCACAACGCATTCTCTAGGTACACATTTAGTTAGTCAGAGACAAGGGTAGGCGTGGTGTAAAAGTGTGAATGATCTGCCAATTTGTAAAAGAGAAACCAAGGCATAAGTTAGTGCACAAACATATGGATTATCCCAGCAGATACTGAAGGGAGAAACAAATTATCCCTGCGCGTTGGTTCCCATTGATACCCCCCACATGAAAGTGGCGAATACCCTATGCACAACCTGATCTTCATTTCACGAGCAGTTCAGTACCTGACACATGTAAATAACCTTTGCGACAAGGAAGACATTCCATACCAGCTCACAGGCGAACACAGAAAGTTCTCCTCAGCCCATCCATGCTTGCGAGGCGTGCTTGACAAGCGTGACTGCTGACGAGCAGTGCGGCCCAGTGTTCCGTATTCGATGCAAAGGCACAAGGTGCCCGAGCGGTGCACTGTTCCAGCTAATACCGGCAGATCTAGAGGGTTTCGCTCCCCATTAACGAAATGTTAGTTTTTCTGCATATTCACGACCGCTCCAGACGCGTGGCAAAACTGCTTAGCCATCTTGAACACTACTTTTGTCAGCATAAAAATACGCTATGTCATCATTTTAGCATTAACACATTTAAGCTTAAACAATACTAAAACATTACCATTCGTTCAAACATGCTGACCATGCAAATACTATAGGTAGCGGGACAACTGCCGCTATGAAAATTAGTGGGGTGGTTGTACTGCATGCGATGCTATCCCTCGACCCTGGTAACGAGTTTTGCGTACTTTTGCAGTTATTAATGAATCTGATGACATCAGATTTATGGGGCGTTCATTCTTATTTCGATAAAACGATCAAGATACCTTTCCTACGTTGAGAAATTACAGGAATGGAATTGCACTGCCCGGTCATTCCCGGAGTGGGAATGGGCTAAGTTTTTTCATTCCGAGGAATTGAAAGGAATGGAATTGCGACAAGTTCTAATTCCCCGGAATGGCATTGGAATGGAATGGAGGCTCCCATTTCGCAACACTGGTGTACACCGTGAAATCGACCACTCGTCTTTTATTGTCCCTACTACTGTCGGTTACGCTTGGTTCGTCAGAACATTCGTGCATGAAGTCATCTTCTCTGCCATGTCTGTGACGTCAGGGGTTCCTGCTACTTTAAAATGGTCTGAACAGCTTTTCCAAGTAATCATCAAATGACCTTAGTATAATAGTTGATTGCCTCACGAATCGATTCCTTCAAAAAATTTCTCGAATCCGTCAAGAACAAGCGAAGTTGCAGAGATTTGTCGCGCGCTTTAAGCACGTTCTCTCTTCTCTGAAGCCTACGAGCGCGCTGGACGCGACACAAAGGGGGGATGACAAAAGGGAAAGCAGTTACGTCAGCGCTTGTCATGACCTTGAGCGCTCGTCATGAAACGCGATCGCTCTCTCCCGTTGTGATTCCTGTGCGCAGTTGCCGCTATCGTGTAACGTTAGCACACTATTATAAACTAATTAAATCTACGGACAATTAAGCTGAAGAACGCACAGGGGACATTATTTGTGGTTTCTCAACTGTATTGTAATGATTCTCACTTACAATGAAAGAAATTAAAGAGGAGAGATAATCACCCTTTCGGCCGGTGGCATCCGAACACGCAAGCATCGAATTACTCGTCCGATGGTTTTCCTCTTTAATTTATTTCAGTTTAAGTGACAGTCAATACAATACAGTTAAGAAACCACGAATAATGTCCCCTGAGCTTTCCTTGGCTTAACTGTCTATCCGTTTCATTAGTTTATAACACAGAAAATAAACGAGCCCCTCTGACAATTCCCCTATACGTTAGAACACTATGAAGAATGGCGCCAGCACATGGTGGCATCCCATTGCAAGAAGCGCATCAGTTGCCAAGGCCGCCCTTGATTTATGTCGGCTATGGGCTAATCACCTGCTATCTGTCATTTGACGTCAAACAGCAGGCGCCTCAGCCACCGAAGAGAGCGAGGGCGGGCCTCTGTATGAAGAAAGTACGCTCGAGAAAATGGTAACTAAGCGCTTCACTTCTAAACTCTCCTTACTGCAAGATTTGACTGAGCGGTTCATAGCAGTGTCTGCTTGCCGCAAGATGTGTTTTCTCACCAAGCCCGTGGGGCGGTTCAGGACTTAAAGCTGGTAACAATTACTTATAATGCGGCGATTGTGAAACGTCGCGAGTTAGATTACCTTCTCGATTTTTGTTCTTGGTTGTAATTACTTTTTCCCCAAAATTTAGGCAGCCAAGTTGGGGGGTGCAGCCGTTATATAGGTGGGATCCTTACGCGAGCGTCTACGCTAGCCTGTGTTAGGTGTGTTACGTTCGGCAACTCAGTTGGAAGTCGTTTCCGTGTAACGGTCGCCTGCTGAAAGTAATATGTAAAACAGTTGCCTACAATGCTTTTGGTAAGGGCTTAGAGGAATCGGATATGCTGCAATTTATACCAGAGTGTTGCATCACCGTGTGTCCCTTATTATGCGCGTTTTCTTTTAAGCGTCAAACCAAATATTGTATTTAAATATTTTATTTATACTTATATGTTGTGCACACGCCTACCGAGTCAAGTTGAAATTGAAGAGACGAAACTGAAGTCCTTCAATGCGCTAAACACCGATGCCGAAAATAGGCTAATTTATAAAAGATGCCTGTTGTCGTTTATTAAAAATAATGTGCTATTGGCAAATAAGGCCACCGATGCACCGGCAAAACAAATAAATAAATGTGAATACCAGTGGCTAAGGCATGCCATTATGAAACAAAAACAAATAAAGGCAATCAGGAAACTACCTCTCTTACAAATCATAAAAGATGTGTTTCTCTTGAACTAGTTCCCTCTTCGCGCCCGCGGTGATTTATTAGGTCTGTTTTCGGTTCTTCCTGTCGAACGGGAAATGAAAGGCACAGCATTAGGAGACAGGAAGGCGGCAAAGTGAAGAGGAGAGCAAACAGAGTTCGCCGATATTCTAGACGATGATAAGAAAAAAAAAAAAGGAAAATGGAGCTGGACGAGTCTCGTAATGCGTAGGAGAGAAAAAAACGTGGGTGAATCAGAGCGACGTAATTGGGTACGAAGTGAAAGAAAATGCAGCCGAGGACGGCAGTACGTTAGGTGGGCTGACGAAATTATAGAATTTGCAGGCGTGAAACGAAATGAATTTGCACAAAATAGGGCGAAATGCAGATCATAGGGAGGCGCCTTCTTCGGGCAGTGTGCGGAGAAGTACGCTGATGATGGTGACTGAGGCTTTCGGAGTACTTGGTGGAGGCAAAGAGAGGACTCTTCATCATTGTAGCTGTAGTAATAGTAGTAGTAGTAGTAGTAGTAGTAGTAGTAGTCGTTCTTCTTCTTCTTCTTCTTCTTCTTCTTCTTCTTCTTCTTCTTCTTATTATTATTATTATTATTATTATTATTATTATTATTATTAGTATTTAATAAATACAGCGAAATAAAACTTGGCCCAAGCACGACAGGCACCCGAAACAATATCCTAATAAGTACAAGACACGGAAGATAACAATTGGGAAAAGATTATTAGGAAAGGAGTAGCCAAAAGCAACACTAATACCAGGTTTGTCACAAGACGAATTTACACATAAAACGCGAGGCTCAGTTAGACGGTTCTACTTTGATATGTTGAGAGGAAAAAGATGAAAACTGCAACATATTAGTTTTAGCAAGTTACCTTGTTAGAAAATACGGCTCACGATGTCGGTTATGTCTCGCAGACAATGCAAATAATCTTTTGGGGAGGGCGGGGATATCAAGGTCTAGTATTTTTTTTTTCACGTCGTTGTTGTCTATAGGGCTAATTCATGCGATGGCACCGTCTAGTACAGTTGCTGCAGTAAGCGCCACACAACGCCAACGACATTGCCGCGCGAATGTCGTGTGTATCTGAGTGCTTTTGTACAGCGGGAGACACACCAGCGGGAAGCGGAACGCCTTCCCGCGTTCGCGGATCAAGCTATGAACCTCTGCCTCCCGCGTTCCTGAAGCGTAGTGTGGCAGTGTACGCATGAGCGCAGGCGTACGTTACCCTATTAACGGGGATCACACACCTTGGTGTGACTCCCCTCAAACGATGACGCTTTGAATGAGTGAATAACGAGTACCAGTTGAAGCTTCCTTTGCGCGCGATTCACCATATGCTTTGTACCACAAAGCATTAATCGCGATCATGGACGTTCGTCATCGGCATGGAGATGTGCCACTCGGTGTCAACGTTGGTGCATACATGTCGAGCGGTGCTATAGCAGCTAAATACCAATATACATAGCTCTTATATATCAAGTCCACAACAAACAATCAACTACTTCTGTGAAGACACGTTTCACTTTCGCGTTATACCGATTCCTATGACGGAGGGATCAACCACGATTTCTTTTATATAGTCCAGGGGCAGAACAAGTTGAATTAAACGATACTTTCTCTTAACCGGCAACACCCTTCATCATCTCTTGTAACCCAACGTGTTGCTATGCAGAGATCGAGATCACCTACCGGCTGCCGTGCACTTCAAACGTCTGCAGCGACATGTGCAGCGAGCGCGGCTGTTTCCACGGCACATGCAAGTATTCGCCGGACCAAGCGGGCTCACCTCGCATATGCGTATGCAAGGGATACGCATCGATGTGCGCCTGAATGAACGCCACCGCGTGACATCTCCGATCCCGAAATTGAAGGAAGCCAGAAGGGAAAGAAAATATTGCGCTGTAAGCTACGCAGAGATGGCGCCGAGCTACGTCTTTCCGGATTTCCTTTGGTAAAACTGAGTGAATAGATAGTGAACAAATATTAAACAAATAAATGAATTGGTGAATGTTAAAGCAATCGACTGATCATGATAATTACACCTTCAAGGTTACGTAGCGACGAAACTGATGCGCAGATAGGAAGTGTAAAGCGTACGATGTTAAAGAAAACACACAGACGCATGCGCCCAAACATTCATAGCTTAGGCAAAGGTTTTGTAACGAGTGTAATAAGCGGGTCAAGGTAAATGAAACGTATGTATTCTAGTACGTCAAGAGGTCACCTTTCACATTTCGCATCACAGCCACGGTTTGTATAGAATTGTTCGCTTTTAACGTATATGGTTAGGCGCAATAACACATTTTGCAGAGTCGTTGGAATTTATCAAACTCTCAAAGAATGCTCGCTCAAGAATTAACTAAAAAAATTCATCGATGATTACGATAGTGCATAATGCGAATTCTGAGCGCCACGTCGTGTTGGGGCAAAGGCCAACTGTGTTTGATGTTGTGTAGGGGTGTACGAATATTCGAAAATTTAGAATAACAAATCGAATAACTGTCTATTCGTTTCGCTACTCGAATCGAATAGCACATATTCCAAATGCCGAATATTTTTTCAACTAGTTTTCGAATAATCAGCACCGACGGGAGAACCCCAAAACAACGAAACATTGGGACAGCTAGAGGTCATTTTTCTTCTTTTAATCAATAAATTACCAATGTGTATGCAGCGCAAGTCCTTACGAGACTGCCGACGCTATTTTTATTAACGGAGGAAGGCGTTTTACCTAAAAACTCCACTCTTACTCAAATTTTACCATGCTGTGGCGGCATCGCATTAACCAATTCCTGTCTTCCATCTTCTAAGAACCGAACTTGGGGAATACGACTGTATTTAGCTTTATGAATAACAACAGAAGCAAGAGTTGTGTTTTCGTAAATTTCTCCTGCACATAGAGCTTTCAACACTGATGTCTACATGCTTTCGGCGCCGAGGTCCATGTTGTGACATGAACCTCGGTGTTTCATGATATCTTTAGCTGTATTTGGGTTGTTCAGTTCAAAATTGTTTAGTTTTTTGTCTCAGCTTTTATTTAAATGCGGGCGACAATTGACTTCTGTGCGCACTGGCTAAATGCCATATACGAGCTTACCTCAGTTATCTAAACTGATTGATTGATTGATTGATTGCTTTATTTGCTTCGTCACAGAACAGTGTCATCATTTATAAAAACTGAGGTATTTCGAGCTTGGTCAAAAGTCACCGCAATTTTTTTTCTGAAAGGTGGTATATACATATATATATATATATATATATATATATATATATATATATATATATATATATATATATATATATATATATATATATATATATATATATATATATATTCCATTGAAATATTGTGGAGTTCTAGGGCTGCTTTGCAAATGGTTGTCTCATTATTCGAAAACTATTCGAATGATATTCGATTTTTATTCGTATTCGATTCGTATCCAATTCGGGTTCCGAAATTCACTATTCGCGTACCCCTAATGTTTTGGCTTTCCGCAAGGTATCGACTACGCCATGAATCATAATTTTTGTGAAGTAGAACCATGGAGGAAGAAAAACAAAGGAGGGAGCATGACGTCACGCAGCCAGCCTTGGCAAGGCGGCCCGTTTTGAAGCCAGCAGTGTCGGCCCAACACGTGACCTTTTGCGTCAAGATCACGCAAGCAACGAGACTTGCCGAGACTTCGGCTGTGGCGCCCGGTAGCTTTTAATCGAAGCGCGCTTGTTCGGCGCAGACCGGGCGGCTCACGCAGGAGGTTCAAGAACGGAACACCACCGAGAGTACTAAAACCTACCGCATGCTCTGACGTTTTGATCACGTGTTGGGCCGACACGGTGGGATTCACTGGGCTTCACTCGTGTGACGTAATGCTCCCTCCTTTCTTTTAGGGGCGAAGCTCCTAAGGGTCCCTCCTCTGCAGTAGTAGTAGTAGTAGTAGTAGTAGTAGTAGTAGTAGTAGTAGTAGTAGTAGTAGTAGTAGTAGTAGTGGTGGTGGTGGTGGTAGGTAGATAGCCACGTATAGTGGAATGTACCCACTCCACGTGATAAAGATGACGATGACGCAGTATAGTGGAATGTACCCACTACACGTGATAACGATGAAGTATAAGCGCGTTCCAGTATAGCGGAATGTACCCACTACACGTGATAACGATGACGATGACGCTGCTGACCATGAAGTATAAGCGCGTTCCAGACCACACATTCTCTTTCTGCCCATGGATGAAAACGATCGAGCTTCCGCCCACTCATCATCATTCACTTCGTGGATATGGCGTGTTTTTTTTTCCCTTCCTCCATGAGTAGAACAGCCCCCACTTCTCCACTATTCGTCTTTCTGCGGATAAGCCAGGTACCCGCTACACAACTGTAAGGTATTATGAGCACTTTGTTGATGCTGCATGTGGATTGTGACGATGAAGAATTATGGCTGAGTGCTTAGCAGTGGGTGGGAAGCATTAAACCACACTCGTTGCGCAATTAGCATTGTGTGATGAATTGTTTTTAATTTTACTCTTCTGCCACGCTATATTACATAGGTTAACGCGATTCATTGCCCGACATGACGCCTGCATAGGGTCTTTTTTCAAGTGAGTTTCAAGCACCAGCATGGCGCTGTCGTAGAATACTCGACTGCCGCGCAGAAGGCCCTGGTTCGAGTCCCATTCAATCCTGGGTATTTTTTCCTCATTTTATTTTTTTCATGTCTATCGGTTACACCACCAACGTCGACGGCGACGGCAACGGCGACGGGGACGCAGCTCACCGCAGGAACGGGCGCCTAAGAGCTGCACTCTAAATGTGCTTTGCGATTTCCTGTTTCTGCAAATTGTGGCAATGTCCTCGGTATACGTCACGTGCGTGAACATTTATATTACAGGCTTCTCCATTTTGGGGTTTGCGAGATCTGTAGTAAAATATGGCTCGGTATATTCATGAATGAAGTTGTAGCAGTGGTAACAGAAAATCACGTAGTGATAAACATGCTACCATGAAAATTGCCGTAGATGAAGGAACTGCAGTACCTTGTGTATTATTCTAGATGTAGAAAAGGCACCAGCCAGAGTCCCGGTGTTTTGAGTCCCGTTTCGGGGCTATATTAAAGTGTGGCTGGTTCCAGCTGAACATCAGGAATCCTTTAATCCAGCCAGACAGATCATTTTCAAAGATCTTTACATTATACTTTAGTTTGATGCGCAATTCGAGAGCCCCGAAACAACCACAGAAAATAGTGTAGAAACCACCGCGTTCTCTTCTCCTCGCGTTTCTTGTGTTTTCACTGCTCTGCCTGACGCAAACAAGGTACTCGACGGGACGTCGTTGGTACACAAGGTCTTTTGAACCGGCGGAGTTGTTTAATCAGGCCGTGATCTGTCCAACGCGAACAAAAATCCTCAGGCGGGTATGCGCCACAAGAATTTCGCAAACCCCACTACCAAGTACAGAAGGTGCAAGCATTGAACGAAAACTCTGTTCGACCGAAGTGGAGCCCGTGAAACGCATCAAAGAGAGGACGACCAATAAAGAGGTGAAAAGAAAGAGAAAGACAAAATAAAGAGAAATAAAAGGAATAAAGACATTAAAAGGTAAAGTGACCACGAAAGACATACAGGGAGAAAAAGAGAGGGAAAGATACTAGCCCACAAAAAAAGGTCACAGTTTCGCCACTAGGGCGAAGCAATGAATGCGATAGCAAGAAATTAGTCTGTCAAACGAAGAACGACAAGCAGCTCGATACTTGCAACGCGCCGCCGCAGCACAAAGAAGGACGCTCGAAAAGGACGCATAGGTATACACAGTACAAGCGTGAACTAACAACAGTCGCAGTTGTTGCGTGTTTGTATTTGAGCAACGCTCTGCGAGTGTCCACAATGCAGAAGCCGACGCTGTTGTGTTGTTGCCGCTGACATGGCTCATACCCACTCAGGGGGAGATTGTCCAAGGATTGAATAGATGATTATATGACTTTTCGACGCTGTTTGATACTTTTTCTTTCAAACTGCGGCAGGTGGAATGACCACTCTGCGTCTCCTGCCACGCGGTGGCGTCTGACGCAAAGTGTGCCCGGTGTTCTTTTCTTTTCTTCTACATCATGAGTGGTACAGAAGGGAGCCACTTTTTCATGCTCGTCTCAAGGGCAGTTTTCAATTTGAAAGAAACTGTAAAAGCGTTGCGTGATAGAAAACACGCTCAAGCTGTTCCGAGATCTGCGTACCGCGAGCGGCAAATGGTGCGTATGAATAGCTCGCCGTTATATCGCTGGCACGAGCATGGCGTGTGGCTGTGTTGGCTAGTGCAGCAGGCTGCGGAGCGAGGGGTCGCTGGTTCGAATCCCCGGTAAGGATTTCTGGAATTTTTTTCTACTGATTCATTTTTCTTTATGCCTTTTATATATATATATATATACACATACATATACATATCCGGGACATGACGGCGTCGACAGACGGCGACGGCAACGGCAAAATTAGCCGAGAGTGTCCATATAATTGCTATCGCAATAAAAAAACACAGAGCATGACAGAAACACAAAGAAAAGGAGAAATAGAGAGACAAAGAGATAGAACGAAAGCGATAAAGAGAGAGAGAGAAAGAAAGGAAAGAAAGTGACAGGAAGATAGAACGAGCGAGAAAAAGAAAGAAATAGTAGAGATAGAAAGAAAGAAAGATATAGGAGAGAATGAAAGAAATAGCAAGAAACAGACACAAAAAAAGAGATACAAGAGACATCTGCTTCACACAAGAAACTGATAGAAAGAGGAAGAAGGAGACACAGAAAGAAATAGAAAAATAAAGAGAAACAAAGGAAGGCCGCAGAAAGGCCTCCCAACTCTGCTCTTTGAGGCTTGGCAACACTAGTGCGAAGCTGCCATGTTTTTTTTTCTGCCACGCTTTGCCGTGCATGCCTGTTCCTCCTCGTCGCCTCGCTTGACTGTCCAAGCGCGCGATCAACGCACTGACATCGACTCATCTTTAGGATTTTGTGCCGCGTAAACCGAGATAACAGCGTCGTAACGGAAATGGGCAAAGTCCTGACAGGCGCAAGGGTCAGTACTGTCGTTGTTTGCACGTTTTCTGAAGAAACGTGAGACGAGAGAGATATAAAGATGGAAGAAATGCGGAGAAAGCCAAGAAAGCAGCCCCTCTCTCACTTTGAAACTCAGAGGGGTCTTGTGGTTCTTTTTTCTAAATATTTACCTATCTAAGTGTACTTAGAGTCCAGGCTTTGATGTTATGGCTGGCCCAAGGAAGTTTAAACCTCCTTGAACAGGCCCTATAGAAATGCGAGAAACGCATGTAGTGCTATAAGCGTGCGCGCCTTGCACATCAGTAATGAAGGCAGCAATTAAGACTAAATGTCAAGTCTGACTAAACTGTAGATATCCCTCTGCGTCAAATGGCATGTATGTTCTTTTTTTTTTGTTCGCGCAACGCGCTCGTATTCCGAGTAATGTTAGACGCGCGCGTCCCTAAAGCACATTGAACGTGAATGCGCGAAAAAACTTCAGTTTCGTCATATTTTGTTTTCTGTGAAGTACGCAAAGGACATCACGTTTGTGTTCCTCTTTTTTCAGTGTTTAATCCGTTCTATTCCTACACAACTTTCTCATTAGCAGTGCGTCGCACGGCTTTATGCCTTTCAGACAAGTACATCATAGTCGACATGGCTGCGTATGGCCGCGAGACCACTGGCGAATGGACACTACAGTCTGATTCCTAACTTATTTGTCCGTAATGGTCTAACAGGACGATCCTGGCTTAAAGGGGAACTCCGGTGCATTTTCGACCATACTGAGATAACGCCGTTTTCAAATAGTATTAACAGTCCTGCAACAGCTAGGGTGGTTCATTTTGCCGACACTATCGTCAATAATTTTAAATAAGGCAATGAATGACGAGCCAGAACAAAAACCGAAACAGGAAGCTTCTCCATGCTCCATGCTGGGTATGCGATGACGTCACGAAATCCGCTACACAACTGTGCTAGCGTCAGCGTCGCCTCGACGAAAAAAGAGCGCGCCGCGCGCTGCGTCCGTCTACTGGGCGAGAAAGGAGTAGACAGATGCGTCACGTACACAGGGTGGCCCGCATTTGAAGGCATGATTCCGGAATTGGCTGCCAATTTTTAAAATTCGTTTTCCGAAAACTAAATGACTTACGGCTGTATAATTTGGCAGATATCATCAGGGCAGCGAAGAGAAGATATGTTGAAAGTTTTATTTAAATCAGTGAATATCGAAAAATCGCCGGAGTTCCCCTTTAAATAGAAACAAGTAGGTCTGAAAATTGCTAAAAGCACACAGAGATGCAGTCCGCGCATCCATTCGTTCATTACGCAACGACACAACGACAGAGGGATTTCACACTTGTTCTAGCTTGCATGTACGAAGGAACGCGGCAATATTCTCTTTTGTGCGGACATGGTGGAGAGGGGGGGGGGGGGGGCGATATGTGCGTAGCCCGAAAACAGACTGCCCGACAAGATTTATACAACGAGACACATGCGAAAGAGACAATACAAGACGTTTCATAACACTCATTGTTCATATACTTTCGCTGACCTCTAGGTGTACGACGACAAGAAAAAGAAGCAAAGTCGTCAACATCAGGTCAATGCGGATGCGTTGTGTAAGCGCCGAGGAACAGAAAACGGCGACCCGTTCCAATCCGCTTACGTTTTATGGGTCAGCACAGTCGGGAAGCACAAAGTCGCATTAGTTCTTGCGTCTTATATTTGTCGTAGTGGACAAACATGGTAACTCTTTCGACAACTTCCTTTTCCACAGCGATGTCACAGTGGCTTTAGATGATCCTCTTGGCAGTCCCCTAGACACAGTTGTTATACGTCCTGCCTAGTGCAGAAATACAGTGTTTCTGTATTTCTGCAACACTCTACAAAAAAGAAAGAAGTTTGTAGCGCCTGGCTTGGTGCCCCACTTCAGAAGTTAGGATTAACGGCGAATGTTCCAGTAATTTTATCATTTGACGGCCTCTCGTTAGGTTACAGCCAGAGGGATGTCTGCTCTACTGTGTTCGAATACATCAAAGAAACAAAAAAGATTACAGTGTTAGTACATTTTTATCTATTCTTATTCTTGGTTTGAAATCCGTCGTTATTTCTGTCACGAAACTGAGTCTGACCGCTTGCTCATTAAGCATTTTCATTCACTCGACGTTTTATTTTTAAACTAAATTTCCAGCTTGGTTTAGTTTCACGGACCTTTACTTTAAGCCTCCTCCTCATCATCATCATCGTCGTCATCGGCCAAGTCTGATAACGTGCAGCTTCTTTACGCGAAGACGAAGAGGAAGAAGATCGATTGGTAGGTACGTACGAACAGCCTGCGTTGCTGGTTCTAGGCAATTCATTGCAATCTCAAGGGATAACGCTAGTCTAACCTATATTTCGTGAAATTATAACAGCCATAAAGAGCACGCAGGGTGTGCGATTTTCTGTGGCGAACATATATAACGATTCCGTGGCCTCGTGTTGAGCAGCCGTCATCGCAACCTTCGTTGTACTCCCCCGTGTAGTAAACACTCAACCGAGGTGTACACCAACTCTCGTACGCGAGTTTACCAACTGCTGGACCCCGTACGGTCAAATTGTATACGGTAAACTCGCGTACCGCAGTATAACAACTCCCGTATCGGGACTGTACCAGCTGCGGTCGCCCCTCACACTTGACGCTTTTGAAATAGCAGCACGACAAGCCGCGCAAAAAAAATAGGCGGCGTTGCACAGTAGGCTTTTACATTGGCGTTGTACCGGACAACTGCTCTACACAATGGTTAGGCGTTTATTGCGTTCTCCTGCTCAAGATGAAGTCGTGGGTTCGATTTACAGGATTAGCTGCCATATTGCGATGAGGAGCGAAAGGAAATCTACTAGTTTAGCCTTTGATGCACATCACGAAACTCCAGGTGGAAATATAATGCGAAGTCCTTGACAGAGGCATCCTTAATAGCCCACTTTGCAGATTATGCTTGATAAGCGCTACAGATTACTAAAAAATGTAGTAATTAACACAGGTGTCATGCAATTTTCCGTATGGGGCCATTCCTGGAATATCAGTTTGAAAACCAGGAAAGTTGTGTAATATTTTTTTTTCTGGGGGGGGGGGGGGGTGGAAGTGGATGGTTGGGGGGTAAGTTGTAAAGGTGTCTCGTAAACTATGCGCAGCCTTTAATCATTTTGATACCCGATTTTGTTATTGCAGCGATGAACGCATTCCAAGCACTTGTACTCGCGGCTTGCGCTGCAATAGGTAAGCAGACGTGGTTTAAATTGGGACCAAACAAGACAATGTTTCCGGTTGAGAACTTACTGAAGACAGTGGTTCAGTGAATGTCGGGACGCTAACCATACATCTCTGCACTGAATGCAACAAAACTCAGTGCTTCAGGCCGACTTCGGTTCGTTCGCGAAATCTAATACCCAATGCGCTACCCCCAGAAGAAAATATTTATGAAACCTTAAGAGGAATACGCTAAATCGTACCTTAGCTGATTTCCAAACCGTTTTCAGACCCTCCCATACAAACACTTACAGCTCGAGTAAGTTGATTGGCTTGAGTAACTTGATTGCTAAGAATACGAGCCAGCGAACCTGTAATCGTAACAATGTATTCTATACCCGTATCCAACGTGTCCGCTTTTGAACTTTTGAAGTTGTAATACATCAGCAGCACGAAACGATTGAACTGTACATCGAGCGGAAGAGCTATGTCTTCCTAAATTTCACACCGAATCACGATGTCGCTACGTTTCGGTGTAGACGTAGAGGACTCAACATGGCATCAAATGCACTTCGCCTCGCTTGAGCTTGTGCTCCAACACACGTGTGTAGACAGCTCCACAAAATCAAGCGCATGACATGTACGTATAGAAGAACGCCCACGCAATGACGGATGTGCAGTGAGTCCGCAGTAACGAATCGCGCCTCCCCATATAGACGAGGACGGACTCCCAGGCCTGCCGTTCCGTCTCATATAGCGCGCATAAAACATGCAGAAGTGACGTGAATCATTAACGACGATTTTCTGCCGTCGCCGAGGAGCGCAGACATAATGCATTTTTTTTCGCTTTCGCTCTTTCTTTCTAACGTGTTCATCCAGGTGCGGCCCAATGGCGTAAGTGCGTTTTTACATTACATTACCATTCTCTTGTTTTCATTTTTTTCCCCCTTTTTTTTTCTTTTTTGCAATCGTCCGCGAATGACTCGCCGTTTCGCCGCGCTTTATTTTTTCCGGGCCAACGGCTCTCTGAAAGCTTTCCATTCCAATCGCGAAAACATCGTGTCACGGCACAGGGTGCAGAGGCGTTATGTCCTACTTCGTACCGGTGTCGTTTGTGTGTATATACTCGTCTGCGAAGTCAATTCCGCTGCTAGAATAGTAATAGGACGCCACTAGGTTTTTTTTACACTGCTATGTTTCCTTACAAACATACGAGCGCGTCATCAATAAGCAATTTCGAAATTACGGCAACGCTGCGGACGTAATATGGGAGCAGGTGACAGTCGCCTAACAGAGTTGCTTCCTAAGGTTATCAAGTGCCTCTCGCAAAGTCGAGACAGAAATTGTGCCGCATTTCTGAAGATCGTTCCTTCGAGGCTATCGGTATGCGATAGAACTTCTGTTGAGTACGGACAAAAAAAAAAAAAAAAAAAAAAAAAAAAAAAAAAAAGAAAGTCAGCAGGACCGTCAAGTGCGTAAGTAGGTCCTCTTGCATTTTACATTTTGATACATGATCTTGAAACATCTTACATTTTCATAAATCTTGAGTAGCACACTGGATTCCAAGAGAAGGCAAGCGCGCGAGGGGTATAGGCAGAAAGTTAGGCGAAATATAGTTAGGCGAAATAATACGAAATATTCCGTATTAAATTTATGGAAGACTCTAGTTTTCTTTCGATGCTGCCTTTGACCATACAACGAAATCTGCGTTGAGAGCACGTTTGTCCCAATTAGAATGTGCGCCATGAAACGCGCCTAACTATACCCACTGTGATACCCCTGTCACACGAGAGGTTCAATGTCATTTGCACCTAATGACATTTGCATTTAACGACATTTGTTGGCTGCCACACGGGGAAGTCTAATGTCATGAAAAGAAAATGACTGGAAACGAATGAGTTAGCTGAACTCATTCGAATGCGTTTTCGCCATGTTTTCGTCGCGAAAAATACTCTCGCTGAAGGGGGGGCCACAAACAAATTATATATTAAAGCGTTAATAAATCATAACAAGTATTAATCTGTTCTTATTTTCAAGTATTGCGTGTTTTTTTTTTCTCAGAACAACTCAACTCAGTCGGTATAAATTGTTTCCATAGCCTCGTTCCCAGCGACATTGTCGAGAACGGTGCCGGCCATGTTGGCCATGAGCTCGGTGTTTACGGCAGCTGTCGGAGCTGTCAGTGTGTAGCCTGCATACCACGTTGCCTCGTAGTACCAATGCCTTGCACGAAAGGAGAAATACGCCGCGACAACGCTTCTGACCCGGCCGGCGGGAGAAATTGCAGTGGCTACCTCGCGCTCCGCCATGTCGGCCATATTGCAAGTTGACCGAAACATTGATTCCCGTTTTGCCTCGACTTCGTATGTACGAGCTTTTCTTGGATATTTAGAAAACCGCATATTAACATATCAGAATCGATGCTAACTACAATTTTTGCAACACTCAATATACATAATACATTTTTTTTACACACGCTGTGACTTTTTTTTGTTCATTACCATATTCGCTGCATCGCGATTGCCATCATCTGAAAATGACATTATATCTTGCCGTGTAGCAGCAAACGGCACCTAATGTCATTTGATGTGTCGAATCATTAGATAGAAATGACATTAAACCCTCTCGTGTGACAGAGGGGTATGACTTGACCTTTCGCATTAAATGAGCTCGTGAAAACTTTCCCAGCGGTCTATTTTCTTGTGAGCCACACTCACAATGGCTGCTTTCTGTTAATCGTGGTCACATTTTACTCAGGTAATTTTAACACAACGAAGCGCCTCGTTCTGTGAACCTGTGTTTCCTTGAGTTTTTCGTGTGATCTTTTTAAATCAGCCTGCACTTAAACACCAACGCAAAAAGCTAGTCTAATTTAAGTTGCTCTTTCTTAGTGACTTCCATTAACTACGAAATACAAGTAGCGCGACTTGCGGGAAAAGATAACGAGTGAAATTGTAGTGCATGCACCAATACCTGAGATTGACTCTCTCCGAGACTTCATTGTACTGCGTCGAGAGAATATATTCACTGTTCGGATAATTTTACGCATAGGATAGCTACAACAAACTTACAGTTCAAACTCGTTATAACGGAACACTGATATAGCGAATTATCGGTTATAGCGAACTAAATACGAACTTTAGTTGGTCACGGTTCGTTTAGATGGCCTTTATTCTACACATAACGAAATTGAAAACGCGACAGCCACCGTGGCATTGGCTGTAACGAAGAAACGTTTGGATAGCGAGAGGCTCAAAACTCGAAAGGTAACATAAAAAGTAAATATAGAAAGACAATAAACAAGAAAATTATGTTTAATCGTTTGAAAAAGTTACGCAAAGTTTTGGTCATCCAGCTCAAAAAAAAAAAAAAAAAAAAAAAAAAAAAAAAAAAAAAAGCGCCTGTAACTGGTTAGGTTAAGGTATGAACTTATCTTTTAAATGTAAAAAAAAGAAGACAGGTCAGGATTACCTCGTTTATAGACAATTTTACGTAAGACACGTGGGCGCCACCACGTTGCACTGACAAACAAATGTTTTCTTATTTTTGTATATCGCGGCGTGAATTCATCAGGTCAGGAAACATCGAATGCGCCAACCCAAACGGTTTCATGCGTATGCGTACAGAGCAGTACTCTTCGTTTAGTTGTTAAAGATACAAAACGCCAAGGTTAACACACCAATATGGCGGCTCCGAAACCCACCCGTAAAATAGTCTATAGCGGCTTTGGAGCATAGAATATTGCATTCTTGAATCTAGGATTTTTGAGCGAGCCAGATTGCCGAATCGTGAGAATCGATTTTCATATCTACTGTCACAACGAATATCGGATATAACGAACCGACGCATTTTCGTCGTAACGAGGTGTCGACCGTAATTCCACGGCAGCTTGCCCGATGAAGGCCGAGCAGTGTACCATCTGGTGCCAGGACCACGGCTGCCTGGACGGCCAGTGCACGTGTGGCATCTGGAGCGGGTGCCGGTGCACCGGGTGCTGCACCGAGGTGCCCCAAGTGAAGTGCGTGGACATGAACTGCACCGAGGCTGCCCAACCACGTGGCGTGTGCGTGCAGGACGCCTGCCTGCCGGACATCAACGATCCCTATTGCGACGACTAGCCACGCGTCGTCCGCCATAATAGAGAACGTTGAGAAAGTGAAAAGCAAATGACGCGTCGCACGGTCAGTAAAAGACCGGCAGAGGGCCGTGTGTGCACCGCTTCACGACTTATTGTATGCCCTTATTACCTTAACACGTTAAACAGTCCTATCGACCGTTTCAAGGATGCCGCACTGCGGCGTGGTCTACGTAATTAAATAAACGATGAGAGCGACAAACATTGATGTTCCGCGTGACAATACACACTTCGCGTTAAATTGAGAGGCAGAAAACGGATACGATGTTGAGGCTAAAAGCCTTTCCACCCTTTACGCGCTTGTCTAAAATGTCTGAAGAAAGGCGTGGCCCTGTTCCTGTCCGCGAACCTTGAATAAGTTATTGTGTACACCTAGGACGCAAATATATCAGGGTGCAGCGATACTACCGAGCAATAAAAATTGAAGGACACTTTGTACATTCCAAAGTGTGTTCGGCGAAAGCGTGTGGCCATTCCACTGATTATGCCATGTCTTTTTTCGTTTACACTCTCAGTGGGATAACACACAAACCGAATGTGTGCGTGTTTTCTTAAATTTTTTACCGCGAATCGCAGCGAGACGCGAGACTCATCTTCCTCCGTTCGCATGCGTTAGTATTTTCTCGCGCTTTGCGCATCGTGCAAACGCCATCCGCATTCCAGCTCTTAAATTGACGGACCCTTTGTAAATTCGAAAGTGTATTCCGTGAACGCCTGGGTCCATTGAGACGGCGTCGGTTCAGAATGATTGGCAAACTATGGGCACAGCGACGCTACGCAAGCAAAGCGTGAGCGCTATAGAGTCCGACGCGACCGGCTTCCGTTAGCGCATCCCGGCGGCCACCTGGCTCCGTGCCAGAGCTCGGACGGACGGACGGACGGACGGACGGACGGACGGACGGACGGACGGACGGACGGACGGACGGACGGACGGACATGGACGGATGGACAGACGGACAGACAGACCGGACGGACGGACGGACGGACGGACGGACGGACGGACGGACGGACGGACGGACGGACGGACGGACGGACGGACATGGACGGATGGACAGAAGGACAGACGGACGGACGGACGGACGGATGGACAGACGGATGGATGGATGGACGGACGGACAGACAGACAGACAGACAGACAGACAGACGGACGGACGTCGGACGGAGACCGGATGGACGTGAGCATGAGACATTAAAGGCTTTCGCCTTTAATGTCTATTATACCATCTCCCGCTAAAGGGAACCATGTGTAGATGCGAAGCAGCGGGCGCTAACGCTTACACTGGCGGCGGCGTTGACGCTGGCGCTCATCGCAGCGTTGCGCAAGAGAGAAACCTGGGGAGGCGCAAAGCACGCAGTGATGGACCGGTGTTTCCTACTGGAACATCCCAATCGCTGCTAATGGGCAATGAGGGATAGAAGACTCGGACTGGACACTGAGACCCGCAGTCCGCTTTTAGTTAACGCGCGCGCTGCGAATTTTTATCGTTCGACAACGCGCAGGAGAAATCTCCCACCGGCACTACCTTGCAGGTCAAGATCCAGTGCCATATATACGGGGTGGCCAGTGAACGGTTGTGCAGCGCGAGCGGTCGGTTTTTTCAACCAAGAAACTCGCTAGCAGACGCTGCCTGCGTCGGCGTCGCGAGGCGAGAGAGGGGGGAGCGTAGGAGAGGAGAGAGAGAGGGGGACGATACGCATGCGCAGTGAGGGTGTGGCCTCCGCGGGGAGGGATGCCTAGAGGAGAGAGCGGTGGAGAGGAGGTTTTAAATGCGAATGCATTTCATAGTCGGGCTATGTCAGGCATCCGGCGTCGTGCAGCGTTGGCGTTGTCCGCGGCAGGTGTTCTCTCTCCGCTCTCACTCCCTCTCCCATAGCAACAGCTGCGGGCGCGCGCGCTTATCCTCGCCCCTAGCAACAGCAGGTGGGGCAGGCGGAGTAGCGGAGAGTGAGTGGAGAGGAGGAGCGCGCTCTGACGCGTGAGGGCGCTGGCATCGCGGGAGCTCGGCGAAGCTATATATGAAAAAAAAAATTTAAAAAAAAATAAAAAAAGCAAAAAAAAAAAAAAGGCGCTGCACCGTGCTCCCGACCGGACTGCAGAAATTAGGCGTCTTTTCCTTCTTCGAACGAAAACCACCCTATATAAATGGAGTGAAGCGCGCGCGAAATGCATTCGCATTTCCTCACGATTGCCTTCGGGGGAGGTGGGGGCATTTTTTTTAGATGAGAAGCATCTTATGCTCGGGGCTATGTCCGTCCCGCGTCCCGCGTCCGGATGCTTTCATGAAGAAGGGAAGCACCCATTATGCGAACCAGAACACTGTAGTAATATGAAGGCTGTCAGCCACTACAACAGTCACCAGAGTCGTGGCCGAGAGCACAGATAGGCTGCTTAGCAATGGCTAGGCAGGCAGTGTCTGTCGCGCAGGTTGACTCCGTTCCTTGATCTTGCTTGCATGAGTTCGGGGAGGGGGCTTACTCCGTCCCTCCTTCCCGCGTCCCACACCCCACAGGGCATGCACGTTCCCTCCCCCTCTCTCTCCTACGCTCACCCCCCTTTATCTCGTCTAGGAATCCTCTACTCCACGGAGCGGCCCCCACGTCCAACACCCCCCCACAGCGCATGCGCGTCCCCTCCTCCTATCCTTTCCTACGCTCACCCCCTTTCTCTACACTAGGAATCTACTCTACGGAGCGGCGCCCGCGTCCTACATCCCCACAGCGCATGCGCGTCCTCTCCCCCCTCTCTCCTCTAGGAATCATCTACTCTACGGAGCGGCTCCCGCGTCCCACACCCCCACAGCGCATGCACGTCCCCTCCCCCCTCTCTCTCTCCTCTCCTACAGTCCCCCCCCGTCCTCTCCTCTGGAAATCCTCTACGGAGCGGCTCGCACGACATGTGGTGTGAAAGCTGCATACTCCGCTGGGGGGCGCCACGGTAGTTCCGCTGTATGAAAATGACGGAGCGCGCACGCCTCATTCTCTCTCCTGTGTAGCGCCGCGATGAGCGCCCGGACCGCTGCCGTAAAACGAAAGCGGCGACGTTCCTCCCTCTCAAGCTAATTATCTCCCCGCTGCTTCGCATCCACACATGGTTCCGTTTAGCGGGAGATGGGGAATTTTTTTTATTTTTCTTTTTTTTTAATGGGTTTGCGCATGCGCAGTGGGGGTGTGGACGGACACCGGACGGACGTGAGCATGAGACATTAAAGGCTTTCGCCTTAAAACGTTCAAGAGATACGTGCAGGTTGCCCAAAGTTGTGTTTAGGTGGTCGCTGTAGAAAGATCAATATGCATTGTGAATGCTTGTTGACCAATAACTCAGTGATCACAGGTTTAGTGCTGCCTCCCCGTTCCCCTATCTTTGAAGCTTTTTGCACCTCACATGGTGTTGCGCTGCCTACGTGATAGCCTCACCTTTGATCTAGTGACGGTGTCATGTGAGGACGCCATGTTACGTGTAGCCATAGTGACGTCATAATGACGTCATCTGTGATCACGTACCACTTTTTGGGCCGTTCCGTGTTGGCGCCGACGCACCCCATTCCAGGTTTTATGAGGCAATTAAGGCTGCCTTTGCTGAACTTTCTTTTGATTGTACTTTAGGCCACATCCAATTAAGAAGGGCCTTCCAAAAATTACTGGATGTGTTTAGAAAATGTGAACGATTCAGAGCACTATATGCACCCTACTATGGAAGAGCAACGACGTGTCGCGGTTTTCAGACCTGATCTCCTTATGCCGCGTGAGATGCGCAACTTTCCGCTCTTGAGATGGATGAAGACATTATGCATGAAATTGAATTTTTGAACCTTTATTAAAATAGAAACAAAGAATAACATCAGGCGCAAAGAACTATATGTAGAGGTTTAGACTCGTGACCAAGCTTACAGGAACGCAGTAGGTATTTGAGTGATACGAAACAAGAGTTTCCCTTCTTGCACATCAGCGCATATTTTGAGCCATGCTTCGAGCCGTGGAGGATTAACGAAAATCGCATCCGGCACAACTGAACGATGACTGTTTCAGTCAGTGGATGTCTCGCTCTGTCGTTGATAAGGCAACGCTGTGGTCGAGCCTTGATAGATTAAGCGAGTAACCAAGAAGGGCTGGCTTTGCACCTCAATGATGTGTGAACAAAATCGGGCGTTATCGAAAACGAGCCAAGCGCCTTAACGGACTCTCTTGCACGAGGAAAATTCTTCAAGGAGAGAAATAGAAATCGACTCACGTTATAATGCGCGAGTTGTCGAAGTGATGCGCAAGCGTAGAGTGTTATTGTAGGTTGCGGTAGTTTCTTGAATGCTCTTTTAGATGTGAAGCATCTTATGGCGAAGCTTAATCCGGTGGTGGTGTGCGGCGTGACCACCCTTACTGCGCATGCGCATACCCTTTCAAAAAAAATAAAAATAAAAACCTCCTCTCCCCCCTCTCTCTCTCCTCTAGGCATCCCTCCCCGCGGCAACCACACCCTCACTGCGCATGCGCCTTCCCTCCTCTCTCCTTCTACGCTCCCCCCTCTCTCCTCTAGGCATCCCAGCCCACGGCGTCCACACTCCCCACTGCGCATGCGCGTCCCCCCTCTCTCTCCTCTCCTACGCTCCCCCCGCCCTCTCTCGCCTCGCGAGGCCGACGCAGGCAGCGTCTGCTAGCGAGTTTCTTGGTTGACAAAACCGACTGCTCGCGCTGCACAACCGTTCACTGGCCACCCCGTATATATGGCAATGGATCTTGACCTCCATGCTGGTGCCGGTGGGAGATTTCTCCTGTGCGTTGTTGAACAATAAAAATTTTCGCAGCGTGCGCGTTAACTAAAAGCGGACTGCGGGTCTCTGTGTCCAGTCGGAGTCTTCTGTCTCTCATTGCCCATTAGCAGCGATTGGCATGTTCCAGTAGAAAACACCGCTCCATCACTGCGTGCTTTGCGCCTCCCCAGTTTTCTCTCCTGCGCAACGCTCCGATGAGCGCCAGCGTCAATGCCGCCGCCAGTGTAAGCGTTAGCGCCCGCTGCTTCACATCTACACGTGGTTCCCTTTAGCGGGAGATGGTGTAATTTTTTTGGGCGGTACCGGCACATAACACCCGTTGCCTTCTTTCCAGCATTCGTCAGCATCTGGATCGGCCGCCTCACATGGAACATCAAGCGACCATCAAAACGCGATTTCGGCATTAATATTTCGCAAAGTATAAACTTCGCTGATGTGTAAAACACTCCATGTCGGCTCTAAGAATTGCCGTGCAGAGGACATTTTAATCGACTACCATGAAATTCAACGAAGCCTTCATAGAAAGTGCTACCTTTGTACATTTGTCTTGCATCGCGGATACATAGCATTCATGTTGTTCTTATAGCTAATTTCCTGCAAGCTTGGGTGTCAGCCTAGAAGGTTTCCGTGCTTTGCTAAATTTGCATTTTCTCAACCCACTTATGTACATATCCTCCTCCTGCGCTGTTCATTGAGCTGTGCTGAGGTACTCGAAAAATCGTGTCCCGAATCTTTATACAATTTATTTCGACTTACTGACAATGGATATTCATTTGCCCGTACGGATATTTTTTACAAGGACGAGGTTTTTACTTGCCGTAAGGTTATCACCGATTTATGTGTAGGAAACCGGAGAGAATAGATCACGTATTTTCACACTGTTGGGAGCGGCTTTACTTCCGGAATGTTTTAGAAACAACGCTAAAGAACTGCCATTGCATCCACTTGGTATCCGGTTTCTATCAATCGAAAACGAAATGGGCTGCCCTTTGACCTTAGAAGGCTTCTTGACCTCCATCTTTTATGGCGGGCTCAAATGACTGGATTCCACTGGGACCCCAACAGGCGACCTACACGTGTGCTGCTTCGCGAGCGCATGTCCGGCAGATGGATGCTCTCAGTGAGCAAGAGTCTTTTCCTGACTGGCTAACCAGGGCTGAGCCCCTGGCTTAGATAAAGGCATTTTAAGAAGCAGCAGCCACTTTTAAGGCGAAAGCGTTAAATGTCCGTCCGTGCGTGTCCGTCCATCAGTGCGAGCCCTGGCACGAAGCCAGGTGGCCGCCGGGGTGCGCTAACGGACGCCGGTCGCGTCGGACTCTACAGCGCTCGCGCTTTGTTTGCGTAGCGTCGCTGTGCCCAGCGTTTGGAATCATTCTGACCGACGCCGTCTCAGTGGACACAGGCGTTCGCGGAACACACTTTGGAATTTACAAAGGGTACGTAAATTTAAGTGCTGGAACGCGGATGGCGTTTGTACGATGCGCAAAGCGCGAGAAAATACCAACGCGTGCGAGCGGAGGAAGATTAGTCTCGCGTCTAGGTGCGATTCGCGGTAAATAATTAAACAAGAAAACACGCAGACATTCGGTTTGTGTGTTATCCCATTGAGAGTGTAAAAGAAAAAAAGACATGGTATAGTCGGTCGAATGGCCACACGCTTTCACCGTACACACTTTGGAATGTACAAAGTGTCCTTCAATTTTTTCCTTGAGTATTTCATTCTATTTATTTTCTTCATTTATTATTACGATATTTCTTAGTTTTGACACTGGTGTAGTATTGTGTATTATTGTGAGAAATGCATGTTATTGACGCTTGCAGCACGATAAGAAACCGGTAATAAAATGCTACTTCAGAACGACCCCATGGGGAGTCTTCCCTAGTTGGTGGTCCGATTTCTAGCGCAATAAAAACTCCCATAATAGGCCTATCCATTGTGAAAAAGAGCACGACGTAGACACAGACTAGGAAGAACAGAGGATCAGCGCTGTCCTGTGTACTTCCTAGCCTGTGCCTACGTCGCGCTGTTTTCCACAATGGACAAGTACCAACTAGCGCTCATCAATTCGCTCGTAAGTTATGCCATAATATACAGAAATTAAATGTTCACACTGCGTTTACTAATACAAGGAGAAACGAACGCGGCTATAGTACGTATGCATCACTGAACCATCAGCACCATGACTGCCACTTCATTTACAGAAACCGCATGTAGCTGTGTCACGCACGATTTCAGCTCGAACAAATCTACAACTCAATGCTGGCACGCCAAAGCAGATGGAAGAGAAACAGGCGCTTCTGCTAATCAAGCGCTCAAAGGGGGGTGGGGGGGGGGTGGGGGGGTGCATGACATCATCCATCGATGCAAAGATGTCGCGGTCGTTGCATGGTGACACCTTTAGTATCTAAAGTGCGCCTAGGGGCCCAATCTCGCTTGCACGCCATCTGAACAAGCGTTAGATTTCGTGCTCCGATATCCAACTTTTTTTTCCTGCTGTATCTGTATCGGGCTTCTTGATACTCTCACTACTTGTTTTTCGCAACTATCAATATCTCTTGTTGTGCTTGAAACCGTGTCGCCTGCGGAGGTGCATCATCGCCTTTTGTGCTGTTGCGCTGTGCCACACGCGCGCGAAACGACTGCTGGGGATCCATCGATTACAATTTCGATCACTCTAAGTCCTCCTGTCACGCAACTCCCAACTTTAGTGTGATGACTTTTTTTTTTTTCTGTCGCTGTTCTTGTCCATGTTCCGTTATAAGTGGACTCGCATCGTCCGTGCTGGCATGGCGCGTCCAAATGAGTGTTCATTGTTTTCCACAAATCATAGACGTGCTCTGTTTTTCAGAAAACTGCTTCTGAAGACACTTCCACCTAGATTCGTAGACGAAACGTTATTGACGCATAAGCATTGAAGAAATATTATACGAAAAAAAAAAAAGAAATGTCTCTGCTCCGTCCGTTTTTAGCGTAGCGAGAGGTGCGCCCACAGTGGAGGCTGCGCAATACAATGCTGGCAAGAAGAAGACAATAGAAGCAACAGAGGTCGCACAAGAAAGTTCATTTGTTGACAGTACGGTTACTTCAACAAGTGCCCACATTATGAAGTTTTTGCAAAAATAAAGCACGACAGCGCAGTTTCCACGACAGATAACTATTCCACGTGTGACAGGTTGTCGTATGTTTTTATCAAATGTGCATTACGAATACATCCATCCATATAACAGGCCGGCGTAACTTAATAAAGAAAGGACCGAGTTCACAAAGCCTCGCGTTCATAAGTGCTTCTCGCCACCGGTCGACTGATCCGTTAATGAAGAGGTTCATCGTCAGGAGTGGCTGGAATTGTTTTTATAGGGAAAATTGTACTGCAAAAAGTTTTCGTAATATGGGCTTACTTTCACAACTCTTAACTGCAGTCGCACATAGTTTTGCACCTCTCATGCCATGTACATATCACAACTCCAAGTCAAACTGGGGGTAAGGCCTTAATAGTATAATAACAAAAAAAAAAAGAAAGAAAAAGAAAAATCAAGGAACTTCGTAAATATTTTACCTTAAAATATGGGGTAAGAAACATGATAAACATGTTTTAATTCTTTTGTATTCAATACTTATTGAGTATATCAAGCATGTTTCCCGCAACATATGCACACACTAGGTAAGTCAGGTCAATGTTACAAGTGACTTCTTGACCTAATACTACCACAAACTGAGGCGCGATCACTTCTTTGGCGTCTAGCAATACGGCAGTGCAGCGGCTGACAAATGCCAAATTAATCCTCC